>JBBMKA010036811.1:11138-22762 GCA_037833695.1 Sechiopsis laciniata | reverse complement strand
ATACGATTTTTATTTTTTAAAACAAAAAACCAAAATTCAAAATTCAAAAACTAAAAACAAAAAACGAAAAACGAAATAATTTTCAAACGGGGCCTAAATGATCGTAATTGGCCTACTTAATTTGTTTCCAATTTTCCTTTTGTATTAATAATGATGAGGAACTGCATTTTGGAACTACCCTACCAAAGTGGTGTTTGGTGTACGAGAAGTTCTGAACTTTTTTTCTTTTTTTTTATAGACCATTATTATAATAAAATTTGTATTTTATTTATATATTATCCCTTATTTTCATTAATATTTGTCATATGATTATTTTGTTTTGTAAATTTTTAAAATATGTAATTTATTTAAATAATGGTAAGATATTCTAAGTTACATGTTCAATTCTAATTGATTTTTTTAAAGGAAAATTCTTGAAATTAAAATTTGTAGCTTGCCAAATAAATAAAATAACATTTAATCTTGTTGAATAACTAAATTTGTCCAATCTTTTTTTAAATGATTTTTTGGCACTTTAACCTAATATGTATATTTTAAGTTTCATTTTTTTAAATGTATAAATGACAAAAAATATTCATTTCGTATGGTAACAAAATAACATTAATTTCATATTGAAATTATTATTATTATTTCTTAGGACAAAGTACTTCATTAAAAAATAAAATCAAGCATGCAACAATACTCATTAAAAAGAAAAAACATGACAGAAAAACAATAAGACAAAAAGATGTAAATCAAGGAGATTCGAAAGTGATTTAAGATAAATTTCAAACCAATTTTTTTACATAATGGACGGATAGATCCTAACGTAAAAGGCCAGTAATAATTAGTTAACATATCATTGGTTAACATTGAAGAAACTTTGTGGGCTAATACTAAAAACATATTGACCACTGACGAGCAAGAACCCACCAAAGTAGAAAACAAGAGTTCACAAACGTAGAATAACAAATATCTTTCGAAGGTAATGCTCATCAATCTCTAAAATAGAAATTTATTTATCAATCAGCTCATCTTCAGACTACAATAATTAAAAATAATAGAAAAACAAAAACTCGTAGTACGGATCTCCAACACCCAAAGACGGTAACAAAAGAATTTTTTTTTTGAAAGCATTGAAAAGGGCCTCGAAAGTGCAAAACTGTTGCCACTCTCAAAATATTTTGGATTGACCAACGTTTGCCCATCTTTTGAACAATCCCCATAATGGTTGACATTTTTTTTATTTTTAAACACATAATAGTTATCATATTAAAATGATAGTTGTGACATGTACATAAGAGTTGAAATTTTATTTGAGGAACTTGTGTTTATGAAACTTCTCCTTGTCATTTTCAATCCATCTAAATACTAGTTTCATTTGATTTCAAAAAAAAAAAAAAAAAAGTTCCATTTTAGTTCCTCAAGTCGGTGGAAGACCATTTTTCGAAGAAAGGTCAAGGGTTACGAAGGGGAAGCTTACTTTTTGATTGAGGAAGAAGAGTCCACTAGGTCGCTCGAATCATTCAACTTTATGGACCGGGAATCTTTTGAATTCCTTTTCGTTGGAGGTCTACTCAAATTCTTCATTTGTTTCGTCTCTGCTTGTTGAAGTAGCTGTTTTAGGTAGGAGTTCCTAACTTTCTAGTTTTTGTTTTCGGTCGAATAATCGGATTGTAGATAAGGCTTGCTCCCGTTTAGTGATGTGTTTTAAGGATATAATTGATAATGAAAGTGAGTGGTCATTTGGTCCGTTTCCTATTTCTTGTTTCTGTTTCTCATTTTTTGAGAAACAGACTTGTTTGGTAACTATTCCGTTTTTCATTTCCAAAATTTACAGAAACAATTTTAATATTTGGCTCTAAAATGAAAAACTCTCAAATGGAGTTTCTCTTATTTCGTTTCTGATTTCTTTGAATGTGTTTCTCAAGTTTTGCTTTTATTCTCTTATAAAAGCATGTCCATTTTAAATGCAATTCAAGGCTGTGGCATGGTGAAAATTTTTGCATATGAAATGTTAGAAGTAAGAATTAGAATTAATCCAACATAAGAGGTTCAATCCTCCTTAAATTTTTTTAATTTTTTCTTTTTAGTTTTAACTTTTTGAAATCAACTTTTATTTTTTCTTTCAGATTTTTTTTTTTCTAAATCAATATTTCATTTTTAATTTGGTCAAATATATTAACATATTATTTTAATTCCTAAATCCATAATATTAATATTCTTATTTTATTTTAATTTCAATATATAATAACTATTCTACTTCTTTTTTTATATAAATAATTTGTTATTTTAATTTTAATATATACTCATTTTTTAATTTAATTCTATAAATAATAATATTTATAGTTCAATATTATTAATCTAAATATATACTAATTTTATAGATGATTTTTCATGAGTATTAAAAATAAAATCTACAAATTCAAAATTTTAGAAAAAAATCAATTAAAAAAAAAAGAATTCAATCACATTAAATTGATTGCTACAAAGTTGTTAGATTTCAATTAAGTGAAATTGATAGATTTCTTAAATATTATGCTACAATTTGTTATCCACAAAAAATTTCCAATTTTAAATTTATAAACTATTTTAATTAGTATAAATATAATATTTATACATAACTGTTTTATTTTATTTTATAATTTTATTATAGATATATAGAATCAAATTTTGTTAGAATGCTTAGTATGTGTATTTATATCTTAGTTTAATTAATTAATTTATAATTTGATTTAAAAAATCTGTAATATACATCTTTATAATTTTACATTAATTTTTTTTTTCTTCTAAACATTTATTTATGCTATAAAATGAAAAATTTTGATAATGATTTTTATATATATAATTTTTAAAGCATGCTACATTTTTAAAAGATAAAAAAAATAGTAATAAAAATAATAAAAGAAACTAGAAACAAGAAATAGTTATCAAACAAGTTTGTTTCTGTTTCTTTTTTCTTAAGTTTGTCTCTGTTTCTTTTTTTTTTTTAAGAAAAAAAAAACAGACACAATTATTAAACACATTCTTGTTTCTTATTTTAAAAAGTCAAGAAACAAAAAACAAAAACAAACTAATGTCACAGATGAATCTCGAACCAAAGACCTTAAGAGAAGCATACTTTCGATATAAATCTCCGAGCCTATCAATTTGATAGCATATGAATTAATAAATAACTCCAACTGCCACCTAGTTTTTGAAGTACAGAGTACACACATTTCAAAACAATGAAGAAGCATGATGGCAAATTGAACAAATACCTTTAGGACAACAGCAACAGTGCCCTCTGGCTTAGTTCCATCTGGTATTTGGAATACTGCATTATGCTTATGAGTATCAAATGGCTAGTTGGCAGGGTCATACTTCTCTACCCCAGACTTCTTAAATACCTGTTGAAAAAATGTGTTTAAGCTTTTGTTAGGTGGTAATCCAGTTTAATATCACTGTCCCGAGTTCGATCCTAAAAATTGGTAACCATTCTCATCTTCATTCCTCTAAACACCTCCTAAAATACCTAAAATAAATTTAGAAAGATAGACTAAAAATGCAGTTAATGGAATAAGTCCAATTTAAAACCCTTCCTTTTCAAAAGATGAGAATCTTAAAACTCACAACCCAAACGAATCATTACACACGACCCAAAACCCTCAAACATTCACAAAATCCGTTTAAATTTCCCAAAATACAGGGGCATATCTGCAAGGAAAAAAAAAGGAAGGGGGCAAAATGGTGATTATCTAATATAATATTGATCCACCCACCTAATAAAAGGCCCAACACGAAAACGTAGACTTGAAGTGAGAGGAAATACAGCAACACAAAGAGAAAAGGAAATGGTGATTACCTCTATGTAGGGTTCATATATCACATACTCATAAACTTCTGTTGTTGTAACAATTGAACAATTTATACTACTTTGTCTTGGGGCTAAAACCAAATCTGAAGATCCTCCTCTATTCCAAGAACTTGGATGAACTCATTTGCACCAATCGGAATCAGTTAATTACAAGGCAATAGTGTTAAATTATGTTAAACCACCAATCAATCCAAAAACCTAAGTTAATGAATTTGGGTAAATTTAATTATATCAACTAACACTCCTCACACTTGTGGGCTTTGAAATTTGAGAAATGTCTACAAGTGGAATTTAATTTTAATTGAGGAGGAAACGACTTGGCAGAGATTCGAACTCATGACCTCCTGCTCTGATACCATGTCGATTTTAGAAAATAGAAATAAGTTCTATTATTGATCGATAATTTACAATTTACAATAAGCCTCTTTAAATAGGCAAAACTCTATTCACCAAATAAAGCAAATTCTAGATATAGAAATATTATATTTGGAATAATTCAATTAAAGGAAGAATATAAAATAATATAAAATCAAATAATTCAACGAATAGTTAAGTTGTTTAACAACCTATAATTTATAATTTAACAATAAGTGAAACAGGCCAAAGAAAAAGGGTTTGGATAAAAAGTGCTAACTCTATTGAATTACGAAATAACCAAGATACAAACTAATCAAGTAATTGAACGTACGTGAAACCTCTCATTCTTGAGAATATGCTCAAGCCTAATACTAAAATGGCCAAAATACTTTCATACCTTTCCCACTATCCACATCTTCTATTTATAACCACATTTTTTAATAAACTTTCTAACTATTTACCCGCATATACGCCCAACACTATCAGGTTTCAATAGTCCCCAGCCAAAATTTTCGGTAGAGAACCAAACTGGAAGGATTCTATTCGATGAATATCCAGGATCACATTCTCATTTGTATTGAGAAATGTCTTTATCTTGATCTTCCCATTCTTATCACAACAGTATAAGTCGTCATTGATTAGAAAATCTATAGAGCCTTCAACAAAGAGTAGTTTCGAGGGCTTGTGAATTGGCATATCAATAACAAATTCTTCAATCCATGAATTTTTGGCTCTCATAATCCACACATGCATCTTCCAAATATGTTCAAAGATTGTGAGAATCACACCTACCTTGCCATTGAATGAGTTAAATTGGATAAGAGTCACGAGTCTGGGTGTAAGACTCAACATCAAGGGTGGAATTGACTTCAGATCTCTCAGTTTCAACATCAAGAGCATATATCAAATACAATTCCTGCTCATCTGGTAAATGAACATTTGTTATAGCATTTGTTTCATGTTGAGTTACTTGTGCGATCCAATAAATGACTCCATCGAGGTAAGTACTGTGAGAGAATGCTCTCATAGCTACAATTGGTTGCTAATTCCAAATCTCCAAACCTCTATTTCTATGCCCGTGGCTTCATGATCAGAAACCCTAAACACTTTATATTGTTGTGTGTTAGGGAAGAAACCAAATCCGTACCTAGACATATCCTCTTTCTCTCTCTCTATTGCAGGAAGTTGGATGAACTCATTAGTCATCGGATTCCATATGCCTTCCCACCAATCTTCATAAGTCAATTTTCCAATATAAAGCAAGCCATTGCAGAAACACAAAACTAAAAACAAATTCCAATGGCCGTCAAACTTAAGTGTGGCATGGAACCAAAATCCATAGAATGCATCTTGGGATTGCGATAAGGTAGAGCTTGACGTTTGGGATGGGGGACAACAAAAACAGAGGAGCAGACAAGAAGAGAGTTTGTATGGTGAAATTTAGAAGATAAAGCGTAGTCTGAAACCAGATGATTCTAAGCTTTACACATGATCCTGCAAATCGACAAATTGGAGAAAGGAAGTTTGGAGAAGATTACCTTAACGATATTGTAATAGGTGAATTACACATCATGTATTAGCCCTAGATGAGTTAATGTTTAACTTGGATTATTTAAGGGTTAGTTTTAACTAATCATGAGAGATGTCTTAGGAGCTCATATATAAGCTCCATTTTGGGGTTTCATCTTCTTTGAGAGTGAGAGTTAGAAATCCTAGCCACCTTGAGAGCCCTTGTACAATCTTAACAATGCCATTTTGATGGTGAATAGACCAAACTCAATCGATTCATAACAGTGGAGTAGGGACGTTCCCGAACCACTTAAATCCGGTGTGCTTTGTTCTCTCTTCTCCATTAGCCTTCTTTACTTTTGTTTATGATTCATCTCTATTTGGTTTGATTTTGGTTTAGATCTATCATTTGCATCTGATTTAGAGTATAGATCTAGCAATTTTGCACAACGGATATCATCTGGAAGCAACTCCTTCATGTTCTTCCTAATCAACATTCTCTTTCTTCTTTTTCTTTTTTGGAGCTTCGATTTTGATGATGGAGAATTTGAAATTGGGAGGAACAAAAACGCAAGAGGAGAGTTAGGGTTTATATATACGGTTTTTCTATTATACTTTTTCGTTTCGCCCAAGTTTCCAAAAACTGAGATTAAAGTGCTACTCCTTATGGGTGGGCGAGAAGATACAAAGCCAGAAATTTCAATCAAATGACTCAATGCTTATGAAAGACAAAATGCTAGAAAATTTTAAAATAATTTAATAATAACAAAATATGAAATATTTAACTTTAGGGAAGGGGGACAAATACGATTCTCTAGATTGAACCAGTGACGTTGGTGTTGAACTGGTTTACAACCAAACAATAAAACCATTGCGTCATTGACTCATTCAATATGAAATATTTAACTTGACTCAAGTTTATCTTTTTTTAAGATTTATTTAAATTGAACTCTATTGTACTACAAACAAAATCAATTAAACTCTATTAATTTTACTTTATTGAAACCTATCAATTTTGTGATTATCAATTTAAAGTAATTGAATCTTTCTTTTTTTTTTTTTTTTTACATATTTGCATTTGCAAATTTTGATATCGTTTTTTGCTACTCGTGAAAAATCAACAAAAATTTAAGCAGCAACGAAGAGTGTAGGTATCTTTAGGGTGTTTGGATGATATTTTGCATGAGTAATTAGCTTGAATGATTAGAATATGAAGTTATTTTGAGTAACTAGAAATTGAGATTTGTGCATTAGCTTGTTTAGATAGTGATTTTTGCAAAAGAGTTGCAGTTGCTTGGATGAGAATTTTTTTAGGAGAAATATTTAGGTCATGTCTGGACATAATCTAAATATTAATGGCCACATATGTGGTCCAATAATGGTACAAACTATTTTTCTTTTCTTTTTATTTTTATTTTTTGGATTTAAAATAAAGTAAAATATAACCTATATTGATGGACATTATTATTTAGGTCATGCCCGAGCATACCTAAACATTTCTCTTTTTTTAGAGAAAAACTTGTTTGGATGTAATTTTTGGTTGAAGAGTGACAGAAATAGCTCGTTTGGATGTAGATTTTGAGGAGGGGTTGTATGTTGACTTTTTTTATATTTTATTTATATAAACACTTTTTATAATTTTTTTTTTAAAATTTTTATATAATCTCTCATTTTCTTTAATATTTGTCAATTTGTGTCTTCTAATTATTTTGTTTTGGAAATTTATATAAATATCTAATTTATTCAAATAATTGTACTTTGCATGTTTCTTTGATTTAAAATTTATTCCATATTAGTCATTATATTTCAAATGTATTAATTCATGTAAATTGATATATATAATAAATTTGAAGTTAACTTTAATCAAAACTGAATTTAATATAGTTCATTATAAATAAATTTATCATGTAAAGTTATAAATTAAAAGAAAAAAAAAAAACAAACAGACTTAAATGTGCTATAACATAAAAAATTAAAAATTTTGTCAATTTATAGTTATACTAGGCATGTCGTATGAATTTAAAAAAAAATTGTGTCGTAAAAAAAAAAAAAAACAACGATGATAAAAAACCTCCAATCTAACTGAAATTTCATAAGAGTATAAAATTAGAGAGAAATGTTAAAGAAGAAACATGCCTTGTGAACATGTGATCTCTCCGGTGCGGTGACTTCCGATGGTTTACGATTGGAGCGGTGAGTTTATTGCTCGGTCTGTGTACTAGCCCAACTTCCAGAATTGGGCTATTTCATTGTCCTATTTAACCTGTTTTTTAATCAAGGAAATGGCTAAATTTAGTGGAAAAAAAAAATAGAGACCATGACCTTTTTGTATTAGACTTTAAATTTATGGCTAAAAAAAATCATGGAGGAGAGATGAATGTTTTCATCTCCAAATTACCCTTATAGTTATTTTTTCATTTAGGTGTTTCACGAAAAAACAAAAAAGAAAAAAACCAAAATTTCTCTAAATATAAGCATAACCAATTTTTCCATAAATTTAAGCATAACCAATTTGATAATATTTCAAATTTAAAATACTAATAATAGTTAACAAATCCCTAAGATTTGGGGAGGGAATTAAAAATAAATAAAAAAAATGAAAACCACGATCAACTGCACCAGAAAACAAAAAAGAATTGAAGATCACGATCAATCAGAGTTGTCGGCAAACATTTAAGTCATTCCACATAAATATCTATATAGTAAAACTCAATCTCGATCCAGGTAAAAGTCTTATTTCGATTTGTAGTAACAATTCAATCTTACTTCCACCTTCGTTCAAGAATAGTTCAATCGAATTTCTATGGATCCCATACCCGTAACTGTTGCGTTCAATGGAACTTGGGATGACAGGGACATATATCAACCCAAATCAATGTTGATCATTCAACAACAATTTTGCAGTTGATAGATTTCATTGAATCGAGTCTTCAATTGAGCGGTCGTTCTAAAGCTTCGAACTTATCGCTTTATCACGACAGAGCTAAAAAATCAAAGGGTATAGTTTTAAAACTAGATCATGATGTATAGTGGCTGTACAATAGGTTTGTGAGCGGGTTGTATAATGGCCATTTCATCCTGGCCGACCTTGGGCCTATAGCTTCAAGGGGCCGGTTGTGTTGGCTGTAGGGTTGGTCTTATCAAACAAAGATGACTTGAAGAAGGCCCTATGCAAAATAGTTATGAGGGGAAGCTTCCAATACAATACACTAAATTCAAACCAAAAGCAATTTGCTACATGTTGCATGGATGAAACCTCTAGTTGGTATATTCGCTCGTGTGTCTAGTTGGTATATTCGCTCGTGTGTCTTCAGGAAGTTTGTGGATATGCACGCATGCCCTATGGATGTAGTCTTGAATCCGTGATTTGGTCCAATAGCAGAGCAGATATTATCCCCGACGATGTGATTGAGTACGCGAAACAAAATCATGGCGTGGACATTAGTAATTACAAAGCTATGAAGGGCAAAGAGAATTCTCTTACGCGCATTAGGGGTAGACCGGAAGATTCATACGCCTTCTTGGCCAAGTTTACTGCCAAGCTTATCCAAAAAAAACCCCTAGTAACCAAGAATTTTTATTTAGACTTGTTGCTAATACACACCATATATACAGCTGGTAGGGGGTAATGTCGCGGGGCAGTGTCCGAAGATAGGGCTTAGTGATAAACATTTTCACTCGCACATAGTATAATATGTGTAGAGTATGTGAAACAGAACTATGTATACATAAGTAGATTATGCTTCACTATCAACTAACAAACCCACTGTAATATGCAAGTACTTACACCACTCAGAAAGTCGATGATGACGACAGGTTTAAGTATTTTTTCATGAGCATGGGAGCATCCATACAAGGATGGGAATATTGTCTTCTGGCTATTAGTGTCGATGCGGAAGCATTAAAAAATAAGTTTGTAGGAACCCTCATCACGGCGTGCACATTTGACAGCAATTCATGGATATATCCGTTGGCATTTGTAATAGTTGATTCCGAGAATAACGAATCATGGGGCTAGTTCTTTAGGAACCTAAAAGCTCTGTTCAGCCACAATGACCTAATTATAGTCTCTGATAGGCATGAGAGCATAGAGAATGGATTATCGGCAGTTTATGACTCATCGCATCAGGCAATATGCATATTTCACCTTCTTCAAAACATCAAACCGAGGAAGTGTACTGAAGCATTTAAAAACACCTTTTTCAATTATGCCCAAGCATATACTGTTGAAGAATTCGAAACTTATTTTGAACACCTAGTACAAATGTCCCCTAACGTTAGGGGTAGGCTCGAGAATGCTGGTTTTACTAGGTGGAATCGTGCATTTCTATAAAGAATAGATATAAGCGGATGACGACGAAGGTATCAGAAAGTTTGAATGCACATCTAGTTATTACACAACAGCTTCCCTTCATCTCCTTGTTAGAAAATATTCGAGACTTCATGCAACGCTGGTTTTTTTATAGGAAGAATGACGCTGACTTCCAACAACTTGATATAAGAAAACAATGCGAGTCCGATCTGCGTAAGGTTCATTCAACACTCTTTCATGCCACTTTTTCTTTACATAACCCGTTTTTTATATATAACACAGGTAGGCCCTATCAATAACAACCGATTCCAAGTACTTGACCACGAACGACATTACAAGGTCAACATATTAAAATGTTCATGTACTTGAAAACGGCAGTAAACCGACTTAATTCCATGTCCGCACACGTGTCAAGCTATCACATATAAGCGTACACGAGTTCTTCCGGACCAGCACCCTCAAAAAGTTGTATGGGGGGGGACATCAATCCTATTGGAAGATCACACTATTCACATTCGAATAAAGATGCATCAGCTGTTCAGGAACCCAATGTAAAATATTTTACTAGGAAACCTTGCAGGAGAAGGATTAGATCACATAGTGAAGCGCCCGCTAGGGTGAGGTACATGCGTAGTGGTAGAACGGGCCATAACAAAAGAACCTGCAGAGATGCACTTCGTGTGTAATCAAACTTGCACAATGATTTATTTCTAGTACCAGAACATCTATAACGTGGGTTTATAAGATTTTCCTTATTTTTCATATTTTCAATCAGTTGTACTATGTAGCAGTCAATAGTTGTTAGCAGTTGTCGTGTTTAATAATTGCGCACAATATATATACATTTTTCCTCTTTTGTCCTTATAGTTAATAATAATGGAACAAATGTTGTCATGTTTCATATGCATGTTTCTAAAAAACAACTATCAACCAACAAGCATCCCCCACATCTATTTGACTATTTTGAATTATAGTATGACCCCAGTATGTACTCTTTCGGTGTAAACACATGAACATACATACCGTTATACATAGTGTAGGAACTACATATGCGGTGCATAAATTTAAGAAACAGAAGTAGTGCGGGGGGCACATGGACATATTCAGGGGGGACGGAAAGGTCAAACGAAATGGGGTATTCTTGTGATCTGATTCTTACATATATACACATTACAGACAAGATTGCATAATACAATCCCAAGGATGAACTCTAAATATTTACACAATCCTGAGGATGTACTATAAATATCTCATGCATAGGTATATACATATTCCAGACATGCATGATCAGTTGGATATACGCACATGCTCACATGTATGATCATGGAAAAACCTAAGTTTATATCAGTTTATGATTTAGATTCACATGAAGACACATGTATGCCAATATCATAAAAGTACTTAACATAAGAATGAATTATAAATGTCCACGCAATCCCAATGGATGAATTATAAATATCCCATGCGGACATATATACATATTCTAAACATGCACAACCAACTTACGAATTATGTCGGGGTAGAGAGTAGGTATAGGTATAAATATTTGCCACATCCAGTCTGACATGTCTATATTTGACAACATCATGAAAACATTTCGATAACACATCA
>JBBMKA010036811.1:0-11038 GCA_037833695.1 Sechiopsis laciniata | reverse complement strand
AACACAAAAGTTATATGAAGTTATGGTTCAAATTCCAAGTACTCCTAAACAACAGTCAAGCAAACATCTTTAAAAGGCATAACATAGAGTAAGCTTCAAAATGGATCTGGAATCCAATCTAATATAAAGCGCATCAAACACAAAAGTTATATGAAGTTATGGTTCAAATTCCAAGTACTCCTAAACAACAGTCAAGCAAACATCTTTAAAAGGTATAACATAGAGTAAGCTTCAGAATGGATCTGGAATCCAATCTAATATAAAGCGGGGGGGTGGGGGGGGGGAGCATAGAGTAAGTTTAATCCCAAAACCCTACACTTGGCTAAGTTTCAGATCAAACGTCGGCATATCAAACTCTGGGGGTAGGTCAGTTGATGGTGGTGTCCAATCTGTCCCCCTCACGGCTCTACATATGTGCCTTGTGTTGCAGGTTTTGTTGTCATCGGGGGGCACTGGTGACTCGCATAACATTACTTTTCTGCATTTTAGAACATGTTACATCGGGAGGTTTAGTCAGAAAGTAGAGTATCCCAAGTACGGGGTTCCTAAACGACAGCATAACAATTTAAAACATGTTACCTCAGTCAGCACGGCCCTCTCACCATGCCTATGCAATGGTGGTATAGCCATAGTTGAGTTCACTTTCACCCCATATCGCTGGGGCCCCATTTGTCCGTTCTCCTTGGTCCTCTAAACAATAGTAAGATATAAGCAACACATACTGCCACACTACACAATGGTACATAAGCAGTAAAGGCACGGATGTGCACACAGTTGTTTATCACGTAATAGGCACACAAAAACACGTAAATACGGATGAAACGGACACGGAACACATAGCAGATGCATAAACAATCAATACGCATAAAGGTCAATGCCCAAATAGAGTATCATTAGAACAAAATAGCCTACACTAACCAAACGCACATTGGGCTGGAGCAGACACATAAAAATAAATGTGTACATCAGATGTACCTACGTTATACATACAGGATATAGTATCTCTAAGGGTTACACAGTTTCGGTCTCACCTTCAAAAAGTCCGCCCTCTTTTGTTGAGCACAGCTTGTTCATTACTATTCGTTTATTGATTGAGGAGATCACATCATTGATCTCTTCATCGACTGCATCACTAGCCTGCGCAGCACATAACAAAATCAGTTATAAGCATCACAACATGAATAATGCATATAATATTATTTCAGTCTGGCCCGTATCTGTCCTTTCCTATCACTTCCAACCGTTCTTGCTGACGCCGCACCACCTTCAGTTTCTTGGGCGGTAGTTCCCCCCGTCGCCTTAGGAATGGTGGGGCCACCCCATTTCAGGCCCACTTCGTTGTCCATATCCCATGGCTTGCCCAACTTGTGCACTGCATGGTCATCAGCTACATCGTTTTTAGTTTCAGCCTTACCGTCATCGTCTCGGAACACCCGGGGGCCCAAAAGTTATGTATTTGTATTCAAAACAAGTTTATACATGCCAAATTATTACACATACCTTGAAATTCTCCAGATCGGGTTGCATAAGAGGCAAAGGGGGTTTGGGTGCAGCCGTCCGAGGTGCACTACATGATGCCTTCATATAATCAGCCATTTTGTTGAACGTCGTCACTAACTGGAACAGTTGGTCATTAATCACGACATGGGTCTGTTCTAGCCGTGTGCTAATATCCTCTTGTGTTTTTGTAAGTTGATCTAGCTGCTTGGAAAGTTCTTTCTCAATAAATGGGGAGAACTATGGCATTCCCATCTCTTCATCAGTTGCTTCCAACAGGCATATGACAATCTATAAATAAAAGAAGTCATGTCAGCACAGAACAAAGAGCAACACATTTCTACCTACCGAAGGGTTTATCTCACATTGCTACCTATCGAAAGGTTCTCGAATATGTCCAATAGTTCAAGCCACTCTGGCTGCGTATCAGAGTTCTAATGTAACATATAGGGCAGCATGGTCCCTATTTTGTCGCGTAGAAACTGGGGGCAGCACTTAGCGCCAGTATTATTTCGTAAGCCCAAAACAGTAGGGCATAAACCAATTCCTTCATACCAACCGTGCAGGTTCTATTCGCCACCCCCGCATTCTGAATGGTCGAAACTAACAACTGATATGCCAACACCCCCCACAGGTACGAATTGAATGCCTTAAGGTCATCAACCATGTACATATGGTCCTCTTCGACGGTCACTTTGTCATGTTTGGCCAACAAGAAACTCTTTAAGCAGTACAAAAGAGATAATTTTATCATAACCTCCCAGGGTGCCCGCTTATTAAGTTTGAACGACATGTTCAACGTTGAACGTTTCACCACTTCGATGTCCTTGAAATATTCTTTTCTCATTCTGCCCTCACCCTTCAGACTATCTCTATCAATCTTCACAAGCGGGCTACAATTCAACCCCATTATGATACAGAACTCTCTGAGGCCGAATGTCAAGTACTTCCCTCTGATCTTGAAGATCAGTTTTAGGTATTTCTTTTGCTTGCATTGACGTTGGACCAAGTGTAATAGCAGTTGTGAGGAGGTCTTATTTACGGTGAAGTCGAGCAAGTGTCCGAAACAAGTGTGTCTAAATGCTTCTGAATGTTTGTCCCTCAAACTCTTCTAAATAGCGGCCATAATCCCACTTTTACAACATAAGTTGATCTTGAAATGCCTCGATTGATGTGATGCTTTCATCATATAGTCGTCATCCTAAAAATAAAATGAAAAATCCATATTCAACCAAGGCTTTAATACACCAAACACTAAGGTTCAAGTGCCTTATACAAATCACAGTCTACGAACAAATTAAATACGCACCTATCAAGTCTGGAATACAGTGTGGATAATGGCAGTACACTACGTGTACATGTACACTTATTTCCATACCATATACATACATCAGGAAATGATCCTATCTAACTTAAACAACATATATCTTATACAAACTGGAATTAAAACATATAGTCATATCACTAGCACAAAGGAGGTTCACAAAGACACATGTTTTAAGGCACAAACTAGGCAAATGTACTTACCCAACACAAAAAATATACAATAACATAGTATATATACAACAACAATGTCATTTGAGAATTACTGTATTAAGGATTTCCTTTGGCTCAGCAGGTGCTTTCTTCACTCCCTCATTAGTCTTTGCCTATCCCTTCACGTCTCCTTTGGCCTATGTAGAAAAAAGGTATTAGCGTAGTTGCAACAAGAATGACAACTACATTTACCAACCTTTGCAGGCTTTTGTGCTTTGTTGCTAACCTTTATAAACACAATAAACAACAAGAATGAAAACTACATTTACTAACCTTTGTAGGCTTTTGTGATTGGTTGCTTTAAGGGGGATCTTCATCATGAGTTTTCTCATCATCGGACGAATCCTCTAATGTGTCATCTGCATCGTTGCTGCCTCGTCTCTCGAACTTTTGTCTCTTTCATGTGTTAATTGCACCTTTGAAACAGGGTTTAGTTTCAGTGAATTGAAGAACAAACCAAGCACATATGAACATCGAAAAACCTACCTCTGTTTCGTCATCTACATCCTCCCTCTTCCGTTGTTTCTTTGTGGGTGGCTTGAAAGTTAATGGTTTCTTCACAACCTCTTTCACACCCTGCTTAGCAGCTTTTTCTATTTCGGTGTTTGTTTTTGTCACTATATCCACAGACCTTTGTTCAGCACTTTATGTAGGGACTAATTATCATTCATAACTCAGTCATGCTTAGAAAACGGAGACAACTCAAAAAATTAAAGAGAATATACGGGATGCATGGGCATACCAAGTCGATCGGCGATGTCTTACGCTTCTTCTTAGAACCCTCCACTAATCACACGGCTTTCAATCGATTGCTTACTTGAGCACAAGGGGTTGGGTTATCTTTCACCATATCTTTCGCAACTGTTCGTTTATGAGGTTATTAGGTCGAAAAATAAATAGAAATCACGATAACAGAATCCCTACATTTTAGGGATTCGATTTTTGTTTCACATAATTTAAAAGGGTAGGGGCCACTCGAGGAACAAGGAAGCTTACCTGAAAAACGGCGTTTACAAACTAGGACTTCTCTTCACAAGCTTTTTGGAAGATCAGAAGATGCCGAATGAGCTCAACCGGATTGAAACGGTCTTTTTTGCAGCCAGAAATGGCTTCTTAAATCGGAGCTCAGTTTTGCTTGAATCGGAGCTCGCGTGGGGGGTAGGGTTTTCGATGGTGCTTGTTCAACGAGAAGAAAAATGGGAGATGAACTTTTCGTCTTCCTAAATCTATTTGTTGGTGAAACTTTGTTATATTGTCTAGTATTTGTTAATATGACCCACATGTACTAATCATTGAAGTGTCCCGATAAATTATTAATCAAACATTATTTATATACAATTATCCAATTATAACATTTATAAAGCCTAACAAATATCCACTTAAGGGCCAAGAGGGCACAATAGTTTTTTTTTTAATATAAATTGGGAGAGGAGATGACAAATCTTAAAAAGATGTATTACTTCTCTCAAATAAATGAGAGCAAAATATCGATTTTCGGGATCTATTCGTAATCATAGATTCATAATGTTTGAACTGAATTACAATCAAATAATGAAATCATCATATTCGGTGAGAGGGCACAATAGTAAGTGCATCCCAAACAAATATAATTAATAAAAAGAAAAAAAAAAAGTACATCCGAACTGCCATATTCATAAATTGTAGATATCGCTAATTAATTTATTATTTATAAATAATACTAACTGTAGATACCATCTTTTGGTATTTTATTTAATTTTTTAATTTTTTTAAATAAATTAAATCGAAAATATCTTTTGGTTTAGCAAAAATAAATATGAAAGATATATTTTGTTTAGTTATCTAAAATGAAAAAAGGAAATAAAAATACTCTTACAACCTCCCCAATCTGACGTAGTCAAGCCACACATATTTTCTTCTCTACCCACTTTCACACTCACAAATGATCTCACACTCAACTCCCACAAATAATGGGATGCAAAATTTGGCATTTAATTTTAGTATAAATATGAGCCTTGGTAGGCTTTAAAAGGGGACCGAAAAAATAGGAGAAAAGATTGAAAGAAAGTTTTAGAGAGAGGAGAAAAGATAGAAGAAAGAATACAGAGGAAAAAAGGAAAGCAATAGATTTTAAAAAGTGAACAGTGCAAAAGAAAAAAGATTTGGCCACACTTAGAGGAAATACAAACAACTGGATCCCAACAAATCAACCCTCGTATATTTTTTCCCCTCATCTCACAATAAGTAAGGTAAGAGATTAGATTTTACTGTCATTCTTTTTCTTTCTTTCTTTTTTTTATATTAAGTTGAGAGTGATTTAAATTTTAATTCAAGTTTGAATTTATGATTATAAATTTAAATTATGAAAAAGAATATAATGGAATTATGATTAAGGTAAAATCTATTTCTGAATTATGATTAAATTGTAATTCTCGAAAACATTTATAATTTGAATTATTATCATTATTTATTATTCATTATTTTATTTTATTTTATTTTTTTGATCACTTGAATTATAATCTGAATCTGTTGCAATTTGAATTTGAATCCTGTTGCAATTTGTCAATTTAGTCATGATTGGAATTATAATTAATTTTGAGTCATTAACTAACATGCTTGTGAATATTATGTAACCAAATGTCAATTATGTTTTATTCAATTTTAATTTTCTCATGGCATGTTAATTTAATTTTGAATCTTACTCTAACTTGTTGTTTCAGTTGTGAATTTTACGTATTATATTTATTTGATTGTCAATTGAGTCATGATTGTATGTTTATTTAAATCAATTCCAGACATGTTTTGTCTAATTGCAATTTGACCAATAACATGCAATTTAATTTTCAATGGATACAAATCGTTTGTTTGATTCTTTTTTTATTTATTTATTTATTTTTGTTTAAATTTCAATTTATTTTTCTTAATTGTGATGAATTTGATATTCAACTAGACATATACATTTTTTTTTTTTTTACTTCTTTAAAGTAACAAATGAAAAATGATTACTTTATTATTATTATTTTATCTTCTTTCCTAAATGAAATTTGTTCAAATGGAATTGTGTTAGACAATTATGTCTAAGCTGAGATTTTTAAGTATTTGTAGAGAAAGAATTGATTCCGGAATCAAATTAGCCAACTTTTATTTGGTTTCTTTACTATTTTTTGTTTTTCTTAGATTTTAAAATTGGATTTCTGAAATAAGAATCCTCAAATTCTCTCAATTTATCAATTTTAAAATTGAATATTTGAAATAAGAACCCTTCAATTTTCCTTACTTTTAAAATTAGATTTCTGAAATAAGAACCCTCCATTTTTTTCAAATTTTTTTTTTCAAAATTGGATTTATGAAATAAGAACCCTCCAATTTTCTCAATTTACCATTTTCAAAAATTGAATTTCCGAAATAAGAACCCTTCAATTTTCCTTATTTTTAAAATTGGATTTATGAAATAAGAACCCTCCAATTATTTTTAAATTTTCTTAAATTTTAAAATTGGATTTCTGAAATAAAAACCCTCCAATTTTCTCAATTTACCGATTTCAAAATTGAATTTCTGAAATAAGAACCGTTTAATTTTCCTTACTTTTAAAATTGGATTTCTGAAATAAGAACCCTCCAATTGTTTTCAAATTATTTTTTTTCAAAATTAAATTTCTAAAATAAGAACCCTTCAATTTTCCTTACTTTAAAAATTTGATTTCTGAAATAAGAACCCTCCAATTTCTTAATTTACCGTTTTCAAAATTGAATTTGTGAAATAAGAATCCTTCAATTTGTATTATTTTTGTTTTAATTTATTTTAAATTTCAAATTGAATTTTTGAAATAAGAACCCTCCAATTTTCAATGTCTTTTTAAAATTGCAAAATAAGAATCCTTCCATTTGTATTTTTTTTCTCTTAATTTATTTTATATTTCAAATTAGATTTCTGAAATAAGAACCTTCCAATTTTCAATGTCTTTTTAAAATTGTATTCAAAACGAGTTTATGAAATAAGAACCATTCGTTTTAAATCCTCAACCCAATTAGTTATTTTAGTTTTTTTTTAAAAAACTTTAATTTTTTTTTAAATTAAATTTTAAATTGGAGTAAAAGTAGTGTTTTCTTTTTGGATTTCTTTCGAAACTCAAAAAATACATGAAATTCTCCTAAACTTATTTTCATTTTGAAATAAACATTTTTCAGGGATTCAATAGTGTTTCTTTCTTGGATAACATTCTAAGAAATACATGAAGTTTCTCAAAACTAACTCGATGATGGATCATTAGTTAACATATGTTTTCTAATGTTCTTGAGTGAGGAGTTTATTTTGAAATTCAAAGTAAATTCCAATATTTTTCTAATGGTCTTGAGCCGCACATATTTATTAATTCATGTTTATTTGATAAATGTGGATTAATATCGTTTGAGACATTTAAAAAATACAAAATATATATATTTTAAAAAATAATAGGATAATTTTAAAATAAAATATGGTAACCGTTTTTTCTAAAACGGATGTTGTAGAGGTGCTAACACCTTCCCTACACTCAATCGACTCTCGAACTTTAAATCTGGTTTTGTAGACTGTTTTTTTATTTTTATGGGTGACCAATCACACCCGCTACATGATTGGTGGCGACTCCAAACCTCTCACCTCGAAAGAGTCCCTTACGAACGGACGTCGGCCGCTACACGTTGCGATGATGTTGCGACAGCTTGGCGACTCTGCTGGGGACTGTTAGAGAGTCAAGCCAAAAAATTTTATTTTTTTTGTTCATCCTATTATTTACTTTTATTTTTTATAGTTTTTTTTTTCTTTCCTTCAGCTACTTTTGTTTTTTTGTTATCTATTATTATTATTATTATCATTATGTTTATCATTATCATGCATATTTCACACAAATCACAGCTCTATATCCCGAGCTTTACCCTCTAGGATTAGAATTGAGAATAGAGTAGTGTTAACCTTCGAGGGGATCTAAATTACCCCGTTCAGGGACATGAAACATTCTCGCTCAAGTTAACCAATTTGTTAAATTTTAACTTTCGAGTTAATTTTGGGGCCTTTATCCTTTTAGGATTAGAGTTATACCATCACAACATTTATTTTAATTAGTTTGTTATCAATTCCTTGAATAATATAAATATAAATATATATATATATATATTAAATAAAAATAAAAATAGATCATTTTCAAACGGTGAGATTCTTAAAGTTTTTTTTTCCCTTTTACAAAATCTAAGTTTTCAATTATTTGATCAAATGAATTTACACCTCAGGGGTGTAGTTTTGTTTTTCTTTTGAAAATTAGGCTTTAGATGGGGAGATTGGATTTGCATTCTCATTTTCATTTAAAATGCAAAAATAAAAATGATTGTTTTAAAACATACATTACCATCATCATTTTCATGCATTGTTCCCTCTTCAATTATCTAAACCATACAGTTTAACTTTTAAAAAAATAGATTGAGTAGTGTTAACCTTCGAGGGGATATAATTGCCTCCGTGCAGGGACATGAATGTTTTTTTCGTTGTTACAAATGTCAATGATACATGACTTTTATTTATTCGATTTTTTTTTTCTCTCTTTGAAGATAAGAAAATGAATTCCAAAGTACCCAATGTGTCGATAGAAAGACCCAAAATTATGTATGATGAGGCAAGTGATGTGCTTGAATGGGCCGAAAAAAAATGCATCAACAACACGGAGATAGTCTACCATCACCTAATTTACAGCCCTTTTGTCATGCTCAAATTATTTATAATGAATTGGGAAAACTAAAAGTTATCTGGGAAGGTCTGACACCAGAACGAAGATATAACTTCTTAGTCAAATACGAAAATATGGCAGATCTGATGTATATTCCAGTCAACCATTTTGTCGTCAGAGCTTTAGTGGATCGTTGGGACCCCACTTACAAGTGTTTACATTCCAAGACATTGATTTGGTACCCACCATCGAGGAATATCATACTTTAATGGGTTTTCAGGAAACAACGGGAGATATGATTTATTGTTTCAATCCAAAGCTTACCGCAAAAAGAACTTTATCAAACTTCTTGAATATTCGCACTTTTGAACTTCACAAGTGCGTGAAGATAAAAAGAGCAGATGAATTCGTATAAGTGGATTACCTTATGAGCTTTATTAATTGTCAAATTTCAGAAGAGAAAGGTCTTACTCTCCTAGCATTGTGTGTGTATGAGATAGTTCTGTTTTCTAGAGCTAAAGGGTACGTTCATAGTCAAGTTGTTAAGCTATTCTTCAGTACAAAACAAGGTGTGGACCTAGCTATTCCACTCCTTGCAGAAACTTGCAGAGCTTTAAATTATTGCCGAGTTAAAGAAGGAGGAAAGCTCAGATGTTGTGCCTCTTTGCTTTACATATGGATGCACAGTCACTTTAAATTTCCAGAAGAGTTCAAATGTCCAAATATCAATTTCAGTAGATCTTAGAATATGACAAAGAACCCAATTTCGGAGTTTGGTATTGCCAGATGGGACCCAAATTTTCCTAAAGAAGGAGTGGGATTACTTCTTCAGCTAAGTGAAACAAAAAAGCATAATCCGGAAGGCACATTGGATGTCTCTTAAAGCATTTTCCCCGTGGGAACCTACCCCGATCGGGGCGGGGAATCCTCGATTTAATGGTGAATGGGGGCGTGAGCGAGGGAATTTTTTTCCCCATTGACTAATCGAGGACGGGGACGGGGAATGCTATCTCCGTCCCCGTCCCTGGCCCCGACCCCGCCCCGCCCCGACAATTATGATTAATATATTTTATTTTTACTTATTCATTATTATTATTATGCATATATATAAAGTAAAAAAGAAAACCTTAATCTTTTCATTTCTCTACTGCCTTCACTTTCAGTTTAAGGACCAAGAGTCACTTTGAGACTTCTCTCAAATAGTTCAACCTTTGATTCAAGCAAGGTGAAGTCTCAACATTTTTCACCATTGTGTTGGAATCTCCAAGATGCTTAAATAGTCACTTTTTTTTTTTATTATTATTATTATTATCTAAGTCATTTGGCCTTCTTATTCTTGAAGGAAAACAAAAACATCAACTAGGAAAAAGAAGTCTACCTTGAACGTGAACCAACCACTGATCCACTACTTCGATCACAAAGAGGTTAAACCTTCCTCCTCTTTTTTATTATTTTTTTATTTACATATCATTGATTGAGTAGTTGTGCATTATACCCTTGTTTGTAATATAAGGGAGCAGTCCATGAAATTTCTTGGTGGGCTATTTCGATAAGTGTTTTAGATTGTTGGGTAGATAAATCTCTAGTTGTTTTAGAGAAAACTGTTGTTTTAGATAAATTCCTTGTTTTCAATTTTTAGAATCTTACTGTTTGAGTTAGGAAAAGTGGAAAAAAAAAAATCAAACTCTAAAAACTTACCATGAAGCTTAAATAGAAAGTTGAAGAAGAAGAAGAAAAAGAACTCTTCTAGACAACAGAGAAAAAACAAAAAGGAAAAAGAAAGGGAAGAAAAAAAGAATGGTATGGAATAATAAAAATGGATTTTCAAAGAATAAAATATAGATTAGGTGAAAATGGAAAATGAAAAGACTAAGCATTGGAAATCCCCAAAAAAAAAGGAGATAAAAATCAACTTAAAATTAATGACTCTTGCATGCACAAGGCTCAAGGTGAAAACTTGATTTATGGATTTGAAATGACCTCTTATTACTTTTATTTTGTTCATTTTTATAAAATAAAGATTACTATTATTTTTTTGTATAAATGAAAGATTAAACTTAAATAATTTTTATAAATTGTAACGTTTTCAATTATTGTTATTATTTGATCATTATAAATACTTGTTATAACTTTTGTATTGTTGTTTTTATGCTTTTTGTCCCGTTTGTTTTATCTTCTTTGATATTTTCTTGTGTTTTTTAATTTTTCTTTGTATCTTGTATTCCTCTCTTCATTTCCTTAATGAAATATTCGTCTCTTGTCAAAAGAAAAAACTTACATTATATATTAATTCTATATATTATATATTTTTGTAGGATAAAATGGATTTG
>JBBMKA010036780.1:0-18210 GCA_037833695.1 Sechiopsis laciniata | reverse complement strand
ACACACAACTCACTAAATCTTCATTTTCTTCATTATTCCACACACAACTCACTAAATCTTCATTTTCTTCATTATTCAGTACACAACTCACCGTTGTTTCTACTGTGATAATACCAATATTTCTAGCTTCTTCATTCCTCTGCTCACAATTTATAGATCTAGTTTCTACAGATCTGATGTCTACACTTCTGGTATTCATAGTAAGTTCAGGAGCAATCCTCATTTTCTTCTTCTTCTGGATTTTTCTTTTGGATTAAGCCATTTGTCCTCTTCGACTTCTCTTTGTGTCTAGCATTAGTCAACACTGTAATCATCTATTCCAAGTGATTCTCAATCCTGGCAAACGAAGCTTGCAATTCAGAGAAAACACAATCATCCATCTCTTGATGACCTTCCTATCAAGTTTCCTCCCCAGATTTTAGGGCTCTGATACCAATTTGTAAGGATTCTAACCTTACAAGAATAGAATCATAGAATTGATAGAAAAGATGAAAATATAGAGAAACCCTAGGCTTAACCCTAGAAATCCCTCCCTCTTAAGTATTCTAACCCAAGCCCAAGCCTCTCCAAATACATCGATGCCTTTCTCCCCACTCCTCTACTCCTATTTATAACCCTTCATCAACTAACTCTCTGTCATATTACCCTTCTACCTTTACAATACCCTTATTACTAATATAACCATAGGTTGGGTATCTTACAAGTTGAGATTAAGCAAACTAGCGTTATTTCTCATTCGATGGAAATCACGAAACACAAGCTAAATGGCAAGGTTCCTACTAACGAGTTTGCTATACTCCGGGCTTCTAACATTTCATTTCAGTCATCGTCTTCAGATCTCCCTCCTGTTGCAACCTTGGCTGAATCAAGTAACAATCATTGTCTTCTTTCGTCGTCTACAAAATGGGTCATTGACTCTGGGGCGACTGCTCATATGACAGGTAACATAAATTTGTTTTCTACTTTGTTTTCGTCTGTCCATTTTCTTGTTGTTACCTTCGCTGATGGATCCTTGTCTCTTGTCAAGGGGTCAGGATCAATCACACTCACCCCTACCTTTTTTTTGTATGTCTTTGGTCTACCTACATTTTCGTATAACCTGACTTCTGTGAGTCAGCTATCGCGTAACTTACATTGTTTCATTTCATTTTTCCTGGTTATTGCTTGTTTCAGAATCATTTGACGAAGAAGATTATTAGTAGGGGGCATGAAGCTGGGGGTCTCTACATCTTGGATCAACAACCAGTCAAAGCTGTGGCATGTGCGAGTGCTACGTCTCTTTTCGAGGTTCATTGTCGAATGGGTCATCCCTCTTTGTCTGTTTTGAAGAAGTTGTTTCCAGAATTCAATAAAGTGTCGTCTTTAAATTGTGAGTCATGCCAATTCGCAAAGTTTCATCATTTGAGTTCTAGTCCTAGGATTAATAAACGAGCTACTGCTCCATTTGAGTTAGTCTACTCTAATGTTTGGGGTCCGAGTCCTATTGTGCTAAAATAGAGTTTCGCTATTTTGTTACATTTGTTGACGACTTTTTTCGTCTTACTTGGGTTTATCTAATGAAAAATTAATCTGAGTTGTTTTCTCATTTTTGTAACTTTAATGCTGAGATTCGCAATCAATTTAATGTGTCTATCAAAGTTTTACGCACTGATAATGAGAGCGGATATTTTTCAGACATTTTTGGTTCCTATCTTCGTGAGAAGGGTATTGTTCATCAATCATTATGTGTGGACACTCCATCTCTAAATGGGGTGGCTGAACGCAAGAACAGGCATTTGCTAGAAATAGCTTGAGCCCTGTTTTCCAAATGAATGTTTCGAAACATTTTTGGGTTACTGAATGTTTTCTCATTAACCGAATGCCATCTTCGATTTTGGGTAGTAAAATTCCGTTCCAAGTCTTGTGTCCTTCTAAAGAAATGTTCTATATCTCACCTTAGATCTTCAGGCGTACGTCTTTTGATCCTAAGTCTTTGAAATGTATCTTCCTAGGGTACTCTCGTGTCCAAAAGGGGTATCGTTGTTATTGCCCGAGCACGAATCGGTACACTGTTTCCTCTAATTTACTTTTTTTTAGGAGACTTTGTTCAGTCCTCTATCCAGTCCTCCACCAGCCAGAGGATAACTTGTTGGTTTATGAGGTGGTGTCTTTGTCTGGTAGTTCAGACCCACCTCCATCGCTTCCTGTCCCATCTCATTCACCTTTTACTCAGGTATACACTCGGCGTCCACGACCCTCGGAGGCATGTCCCGTACCTATGAGTTCTTCGTCATCTGACTTGCAACCTAGCGATGATCTTAACTTGCCCATTGCTCCGTAAAGGTAAGCGCTCTTGTACGTATCCTATTTCCTCGTTTGTGTCTTATCATCAATTGTCCTCACCATCTTTTCGTTTCTCACTTCACTTAATTCTGTGTCGGTTCCTAAAACCACTAGTGAAGCCTTGTCCCACTCTGGGTGGCACCAGGCCATGGTTGAAGTGGTGGTTGCGTTGGATGCGAATGGAACTTGGAAACTAGTAGCTCATCTAGAAGAAAAATAGACGATTGGTTGTAAGTGGGTGTTTGCTGTCAAGATGAACTCTGACAAATCCGTAGCTCGACTCAAAGCACGCGTTGTTAAGGGGTATGCTCAGACATATGGGATTGATTATAGTGAGACTTTCTCTCCAGTTGCAAAGATGTTGTCTATTCGACTGTTTGTTTCTCTAGCGGCAACGAATGATTGGCCGTTGTATCAGCTTGATGTTAAGAATTCTTTTTTGCATGGTGATCTCAGTGAGGAAGTATATATGGAGCAACCACCTTGGTTTGTTGTTCAGGGGGGAATGCCAAGGTATGTCGTCTTCGTAAATCCTTGTATGGCTTGAAACAGAGCCCACAGGCATGGTTTGGTAAGTTCAGTCGGGCTCTTAAGTAGTTTGGAATGCAGAAGTGCTCTTCAGATTAATGCAAGATTGTGTTACTTGTGGTGTATGTCGACGATATCGCGATTACCGAAAGTGATGATTCAGGGATGGTCTCACTAAAGGCCTTCCTTCATAGCCAGTTTAGTACCAAAGATCTTGGAACTCTGAAATATTTCTTGGGCATTGAAGTCATGAGAAGCAAAGCGGAGTATGTTCTTGATTTATTGACTTAAACATGGAAGTTAGGTGTGAAATTGTGCAGTTCCCCGATGATACCAAACCAACAGCTCGTCAAGGAAGATGAAGCTTTTTCTGATACCGAGAGATACAGGAAGATGGTTGAAAAACTAAACTATTTGATAGTCACAAGACCAGATATTTCATACTCCGTGAGTATTGTGAGTCAGTTTATGTCGTCCTCCACAGTTGATCAGTAGACAGCCGTGGAACAGATTTTAAGTTATCTCAAGTTTGCTCCTGGAAATGGTGTTTTATACAAGAACCATGGACACTCCAATATTGAATGTTTTTCGGATGCTGATTGGGCAGGTTCTAAGGATGACAGGAGGTCAACCTCAGGTTACTGTGTGTTTATGGGAGGTAATTTGGTATCATGAAAAAGTAAGAAGCAGAACGTGGTGTCTCGTTCAAGTGTTGAGTCAGAGTACAAAGCTATGTCTCAAGTGACATGTGAGATAATATGGTTGGTTCAACTACTTAATGAAATTGGAGTGAATACCACAATACCTGTAAGATTATGGTGTGACAATCAAGCAGTGATCCACATTGCCTCTAATCCAGTGTTTCATGAGAGAACGAAGCACATTGAAGTGGCTGTCACTTTATTCGAGAGAAGATACAGCAAAGTTTGATTTCGACAAGTTATGTGAAGACTGGAAGACAGTTGGGTGAGATCTTCACCAAAGCATTGAATGGAGTTCAGATAAGCTACCTCTGTAACAATTTGGGCATGATAGTTGTATTTGCTCCAACTTGAGGAGAAGTGTTAGAATTAAATGTATATATGTATTTAGGATATTTTATTGCTTGATAGATCTAGGCCCGTCAGGCCCATTGTAACACTTATATAAAGGCGTTGCCTCTCATCTAATAACATAATGACACTTTAATCACAAACTTTCGTACAATTATCAGCCTTTTATTTTCTTCTCCTCAGCTTATCCTTATGTCCTTTGAGTTTCTACTTCATTGAACTTGATATTCTAGCAAAAAGGCATTGAGGAGGAAGAAGAAAAAAAATTGTGAGCCAAATATTATCTTACATAGATCGAACAGTAGCAACCTCCACAGGTGGACCTCCTTCAATAGTATTGATAATATCTTGTACAAAAGTCATGGAGTCGCCCTTGTACAACTGAAAAGCTTGCCTGAGAAGCATTGATGACAATACAGAAAAAAATTACTACAAAACTTGTTCTGAACCAGATAAAAGAAAGTGGTATTAAATAACCAGAAACAAAAACTCTTTAGATTACTTAAGATAACAATAGGTCCTTTTAAAAGATAAAGTAAATACTTGAATTTCACACGTGCTTGCACGTAGTGCTCCATTCGTATCAAAGCATGACCCCACGCATTCCAAACAGGGAAAACATCAATCTGAAAGAAACAAAGACAAAAATGTATATTTCACATCATTGAAAAGGCGAGGGCTGCGACAATAACAAATCCATATTACCTTGCACTTCTTGCATGTATATACAGCCATGCTGTATCTCTCATCCAGGATCAACCTATCACGGAGACGAGCAGATGACTCCACATCAGCAATATCATCGAGAGAAGCAGCAATTCCTGACCCCAAGAGACTTTGAAGTAATTGAGCACGGACTAGCCAAGTGTCAGCCTGAGAATGAACATCAGAAACCTCATCTGTTGACACACAAGAGCTGCCAGCATCTGAAGACGCGTCATCAAGATCCCTACTTTTTTCAAAATTATTTGATAAGTCAGTACCACCAACAAGCTTTCGCAACAAGGATTTAGCGTAGAGTAGCCCCTGAACACAGAAATAATACATTTAATCAAATGCAAACCCATTAAGTTAAAGTGTGATATTTATTTATTTTGAAAACCACCAAGTCAGAACTTTGCCCCCCAATATTCGAGGGTACCCGCACCTGCCCCAAAGCCTGCACCCAGAGAAATAAAGGGTATTTATTTATTAAGCTCACCCAATGGCTCAAATCTAAGACCTCTAAGTCGATATGACCAAGAGACCCCATACACTTACCAATAAAGGCTGCCCCTTCGGTACTATAATGTGATATTTATGTAAGAGAAGATCTAAGAATAGCAATTATTTATGAATTCTCTACAAAAAGCATAAAAGTATATTCAGAGAATCAAACCAGATGATGGAACAAAAAAATGCACCTGTACAATTGTCTCTGTAGCATGATATGCACGACCAATTATTTCCATCGATGCGTTCTCAGGCAACCGCTGAGAGCTCAACACATTCTTCATTTGGTTGATACATAAATCCATAGCAGTTTTGGCGGATGTCAACTCATCAGAACAGAGAGAAAGCAACGCCTACAAATAAAAGAGTCAAAATATACTGAGGTGTGCAGCTGCATGCATGCAGAATTTACAGCTTCTGCAACAAAATTTTCATAAATAAGTAAAAATACACTGAAAATATTCAAGAAAATAGGCCAGCAGCCCTCGAACATGTATCAATTCACTGAAGAATGTAACTATCAACTTTCTAGTAAACTAATTAAGAAAAAGTTTGCCATTGGCCTATTTTTAGTTTAAGCTTATTATTAGGTTACTGCAGTTGGGTAGTTTTGCAAGAAATAAATGAATGATTTTTTGCAAATAAAGCTAAAGATGCTGAAGCTGCTTGGGTTCAAATTAAATACTCTACATATAGCTTATCTAAGAATTCCAAATCTTTAGATCGACTTTTTTTTTCTTCTACGTGCAGTTTTCCTTCATCAATATATTTTATTATTTTCAGGTGCATTCTGCTCCAAAGATTTTGTGATTACCTTTTTGTTTATAGGAAACATAGAGATATTTATCCATGACTTTTATTTGAAGAAAATATTTGTTTCCCACAAGCACACACAAACCTCGTAAAACCCAGCTTACTCTAGTACGTGTATGGAAAACTAGGATCAACTGAATGATATTTGAACAGTAACTTGTATCTTCTATAATGAATCCAATTTTACTAATCAACCTGCTATCATACCTTAAAAAGAGTAAAGTCAGGAGCACTCTCATATCTATGAGATCCACGAACAGCTTCATCCTTTTCTGCATCACCTGTTAGCATCCACTCCTCGGATATTGAAACAGAAGGAAGTCTGTCTTGACCATCAATGAGATGTGATGATACCCGATCCTCTTGAATTCCAGTCATTGCCTCCCAAGCAACTCTATCAGATGGAGCGAGCCCAGAACTCTTTCTTTTTCTGTAAAGCTCTTTTGGAGCAGACTTCTCCCCAGTATTTCGAGGAGCCCAAGAAAATGCTCTACGAGCCTCTTTCTGAAAATTACTTAGGCTTGTAGTGAACGATGACCTTGCAGGCGTTCCTGGTCTTGGTTTTGATTTTGGTCTCGTTCCTGAGATGGATATACGATGTTCTCTAGGTGGAGAGTTGATATTGACAACAATGGCTTTAGTCGCATAAGTAATGATGACATTGTTGTCTCTCAAGGAAGGAAATTCTTTTATAATCTGCACGTGGACAGATCATCAAATTTTATTTGAGAGAAACTTGAAAGAGGATATCTTTGAATGCTTGGCTGGGATGACACTAACTCAGCATTCCACCAGAAGCATACAATGACAGGAATGTTAACAAAGCAACAAAAGAGTTCTAGCAAAGAGTTATAATACCAAAGAAGCTGATTGCAGTTGCTTCCTCATCAGCAAAACCTCCAGTATCAAGTGTGGATGCTCATGTAAGGAAGAACATCTTTGCTGCCATGGAAGTGGCAAAGCAGCCAACACACGAAGACCTAAGGCCCAGGAGTTAAGTCGAGATACCTCAACTTGGGACAGATTTCCTTCTCTACGCTTCAGGAAAAAGTGAACCTTTGGAGAAAATGGAAAGGAAGATTATAGTCAAGGGACAAAAATGGAAAATAAAAGAGGTCCAGCCAATCTTTAAGGCACCATTTGGTTCGAAATCTTAAATTTTATTATCGAAAGCAAAGAATTCAGATGAAAACAAAAACAAAATCTTTATTTTCAGTACATTTGATACAAGTTTGGTTCCAATTTAAAATTATTAAATTTGAAACTTATGTTAGATTGAAATTTGATAAGGGAAAAAAAATAGCAATAGAATCAAATATTTAAGAAAACCCCTGACTAGTTCTCAAAAAATGAAAACACTAACTAAATATAATTATTTCTAATTGTAGAAAATTTGAGCTAAAGGAAGATAGTAAAGATAGTAGAGATAGCGGAGGGAAAGATTCAAAGGTTTTTTTTTTGTTTCTCAAAATCCTCCTACTGCAGGAAAGAATTTTTCAGAGTTTTTCCCTTGTCAGAAATAATTATTTCCCTTTCTCTAAAAAAGGAAATCATTTATCGAGAAGGAAGATAGAAACTTTTTTTGGAATTAATGTATATACAACGTTATGCTAGTTCAATCAATGACATAATAATCTATATATAGCTTTGTTAATATTTTTTATTTGTAGTTTCTATAATTAAATTTTCTTCTTAAAAATTTGATAATAGATCCACTAGGTAGACAGAACTTAGAAGTAGTAGGTTTATGGATTTTGAAGAAAAAAGAAAAATTGTAACATCTAATTTTGTTGTGTTGACGAAAATGTGTTTTATGAAGGGTGTATCCTTTGTTTTCATAATTTTTTAAAACAAAGAAAAAAAAATTATTTCTAAAAACATACTACTATCGGAGTTGTTTTTTAAAACCATTTTCGAAAATAAGTATATGAAAGGGGATTTTTCATGTATAACAAAAAAAAATCCAAAGAAATTGAATAAATAGCACAAATTTGAAACGCTTAAAATCAAGTGAGTTTGATTGCCTTCAATCAGTTGAGCTTATTGAAAGCAAGTAAATTCAGTTGATTGAAAGTAACTGGTTGCAATTAGTTCAACTAATTGAAAGCATGTAAGTTTAGCTGATTGAAATAAGGGCAATTATGAAATATGAAAAAAAAGGCACAAAAATCTGTTATAGATGAAATATTTTAGAAAAGGTGTGATAAATAAAATTGTTGAAGTAAAAGTTGCCAATCTATAGGAATTTCCCAATACGAAATGTATTTTTATTTTCTTAAACATAATAATGGAAACAAACCACGAACCAAACAATGCATAAATGTTAGACCAAGAGATATAATCATTACCAGAAGTTGCTTTGAGCGGAGATTGGGTAATAATTGCATTGCACCCATAGCCACAGGCAATGCATCATCTGAGTCACGCAGTGAAGAAAGAAAGCGTGAAGCTTCTGCTGGACCTCCACCATTGAGCGGGTCAGCAGTCAGAAGCTTCACAAGTTGTCTTCCCTTCAGTTCCCGGCGTAAATCTATAGATAGTCCAGCACTTTCAGCTACCTCTAAAGCAGCAAAAACAGCTCCTTTTCCAGCTAATCTAAGAGCCAAGCCCTCAGGATCCTCCTTACACTCTGCTTCAACCTGATGCGCAAGATAAAAACGTAACGGTAAATGAAAAGATTATTACTAGATACCAAACCCTAGCAGAAAAATGGCTTTACGATATTTTCACAGTCAATAAGTATATTTCTTAAAACATGTATTTGTGACCTCTTGCCAGCTGGTAAAGTGATCGTCCGCACTTAGTATATGACCATACTTCTGCAAAGCTTGTCTGATTTGCATGATCTACATGTCCAATTTGATTGATCCAAAAAGCAGAAAGGAATCAGTTTTGGCTATCAGGCAACAAAGGCAAAGACAAACTAAAACTTTAAAGTCGCACCTGATTTCTAAGTGGATCAGATTGAGCCAGGTGGCAGCTGCACATAGTAAGAACATTCAAAGCAGCATCCAGCTCCCACCTATGCATATACCTGGAGAGGAAATTGAGAATAAAATATATCATTTCAATTCTTAAGCAATTTGAGCATGTATAAAAAGAGGGCTCAATAACATGCTGCACTAAGATATCATGAGCATATTATATTAAATTGATAATTTGGAAACATGTCAAAGAGGTAGTCACCCAAATACATTGATCAAATTTCTAGTACCTAGAAAGACGATAATAACATTTAAAAAATAATAACAATAATCAAGAACAATGATATGAAATAATTCTCATATTAACTTAACGTGAGTAAACGTTAAAAGCAGGTAAGTTAAAGTATTTTTAACAAAATATAACTTTATATTGAAGAAAGGAAAGAGACTAAAGCTCAAAAGATACAAGCCCGATAAAGTGGTGAGGAATAAAAAAAATTAAAGGAAACTACAATTGCAAAGGAAAAACCAGCTAGGGTTACAGCATAAGAAATCAATAAGCCCACGCACCTCTGTAATTGGGCTAGAATTTATGAAAAAAGATGGAGAATTTTTTTTATAACTTCACATACTTGAGGGCAAGTCTAGCTGCTAATTGTTTATCCTTCAGCCGTAGACAATATTGCCAGCCATTAGTCCAGACACCAGGGTTTCCATGATCTTGAGACTGTCTAAAAATTGAATCTCTCTCTTCCTCACGTTCAATCAGGAGTTTAAGCAACCGATCAGAGGCTCCATTACGTAGAAAACGATCAGAAATAGCAAGAGCATCTATTAACTGACCATCATCAATTAATCTGTTTTAAAGAAAAAGAAATACACCACCATTTGTTAGAAATTAAATGATCAGAATGCTAAGTAGGCATCCTATAATAGTAAACACACAATAAAGATGAACGTCGTGAGGCAAAAAGAGTAGCCGTATTTTATTCATGATAAGAACGCATGTATATAGGAATATAAGAAGTCCAAAAACTACCAGAAAATCCTAACTATGTAAAATTACCAAAAAGGACCTAACTAAATAGTACACTTAAATTTATTAATATACATAAATACTCTAACACTCCCCTCAAGGGAGCAAATATGTCGATCATGCCCAACTTGTTGCATAAATAATTTATTCTTGCTCCATTCAATGCTTTGGTGAAGATATCTCTTAATTCTTCTCCAGTCTAACAATTTCTTCCTTTTTGGTGACACGCGAAGCTGCTTTAAAGAGGGGCAAGAAAACGACTTTAGTTAGTAAGAGCTGGGGCTTGTCTCTGGGAACGAGTGGCCTTCAATGAGGAATCAATGATAGTTTCCGCTATAAAGAGGAAGGTTTGGATCTTTCAATCTTATGTCGTGAGGGATGTGACCTATGTTAGGTCCATAATCCGGGTGGTCTACCCGTCTCACTTGCTTAGTCGACTAAGGTTAGGTAGCTTAACCTTGAAGAAGGGCCCTTTCCCGATCTGAACCTTTACAGTCGAGCTCTCAGACACTTAGCTACATCCGCACGCAAAATGACATCGATCAGAATTTGGCATCGGCGTATTAGTGCTTACACCTCACAAAAAATGCAAATTATCTCTAGTAACAAAGGCATTATTGCGTTGTAACATAGAAGAATCTGAAGAATGATGTTCTGTACGTAGAAGTCTCCTATACAGGTCATCCAAAGTAGGAATCTCAGACCTAGAGAGAATCTGAGATTTGGTCATTGCAAATTTAGAAGAGAGGCCCTTAAGAAAACTGAAAAACACCAATATTCTCTTTGAACCTTTATATCAACATCAAATGGCATTAGTGCATTAAGTTATGCATGAAATATGATTTACAAACTATTCTTCTGATGTTGCAGATAATAAGCCATGATTGATTGCCCCTTCTATTCCGCATGGAAATGTGATGTACAAACTTCGTACATCCTTGTCATCTGCTCTTTTTCCAAATATAAAAATTCCAAGAACTGAAGAAATTCTTTCACAATATTTCACAGATTCACCAGGCCCACTACATTGCTATCAATCAAATTCTTGATTTGCATATGCAATCGTGCATCATCACAACCCATGCTTTCTTCATTTTACTTTTGGGCGAATCTTCATCAATATGATCATCCATCTCAGTACTTAATCGGTAATACCTGATAGCTCGATTCCAATCATGGTAATTAGAATCGTTTGACTTGTGTTCCATAATCTTCATCGAGTGAGAAACCATGTTAGATACCATTAGTTGCTTTGATTCAACCATAAGTTACCAAAAAAACAACAAATATCTTCGGTTTAAAATAAAAATCAGAACTGAACAACAACAGAAAAGTTCTAAAAAAAACCTAACGGTCAAACTCGAGACAAACGAAGGCCAAAAACCAGAAACCAACATCACAAACTGGTATAAAACACCCCTGCGAGCAAAACCCAATCAACGAGACGAGAAAACACCTTTCCACGCGCCCTTACGCCTTGCGTGGGTAAAAGTTTCAATGACGTCGAAAATTTCTAACAACTGACAGACAGTTGACAAACAATGGTTCTAAAGTCTGACAATGACCTTTAAAACCCTAACTTTGCTTTGATCTCATGTAAACTTTAGTGAGACCAAAAGAGTTGTCGTATTTTACTCATGATAGGAACACATGTATAGGAATACAAAATGTCCTAAAGTTACCAGGAAACCTTAACTATGTAAAATTACCAAAAATCACACAACTAAATAATACACTTAAATACATTACTTAAATACTCTAACAAGTAGCACTACGACCACCTATAGGTTATGTTGGTTGATATAATTAAATTTACTCCAATCCATAAGCGTACGCTTTTGGATTGATTGGTGATTTAACATAATTCAACATGGTATCAGAGCAAGGTCATGAGTTCGAATCCCTGCCAAGTTGTTTCCTCCCCAATTAAAATTAAATTCCACTTATAGTGCATTTCTCAAATTTCAAAGCCCACAGGTGAGGCGGAGTCTTGGTTGATATAATTAAATTTATCCCAGTCCATAAGCTTAGACTTTTAGATTGATTGGTGGTTTAACATAATTCAACAGGTTATAATGTACATAACCTATTGAGGTGAGAAACCCCCTATGTATGTCACGAGGTTTACAGGAAGGAGATCCCCTTTCTCCTTTCTTAGTCTTGCTGGTCAATGAGGTTTTAGTGCTTTAATTGTTAAGGCTCGTTTTAGGGAAGGATGTGGTTACCCCGAGTATAGTAAAGCGAAGCTCCAATTTCTTGGTTTTCAAAAAAAAAATTGTCAAGGCTCATTCTAATGTGCTAATGAAGGGTATTATTTTTTTTTTTAATGAAAAATCATGCTTTTAATAAGAATAAAATGAATGAACATTAGAACAAAATGGCATATAAAAGAGAAAGCCCATAAAAGGGAGGCACAGCCAACAAAAATAGCCTCTAGTCAAGTAAAATAATGCCTTGAGAATAATTACAAAAGGTTTAGCAATAGAAGCCAAAGAGATAGATAGAATCTAATGAGAGCTCAAACATCGCTTGAAAATCTCTCCACCCCACTAAATATTTCATTGTTTCTCTCCCCAAAGCACCCACAAAATGGCACAAACACCATTTGAGGCAATGCATCTTAAGTCTCCTTGATGGTGTTCTTTATCAAATTTTAACATGAATTCTCTTCACAAGATATTTGACTTAAATGGAATGCTTTTATTTCCATGGTAATGTTGTTTTTTTCAGTCCTGGATTTCTTTATGTTCTTCTTTACTCTCTTTAATATTTTATTTCCACGGTTTTATGTATTTTGGAACATTAGCCTCTTTTCATTTCTTCAAACGAAAGTGTTCGTTACTTATTAAAAAAGGAAAAGAAATAGGGACTCTACATAATTACACAACACAAAAATCAAAACAATACAAGCATCAATCTATTAATATGTTGAACACAAAAATTGGTGATATATCTAGGTGTATCTGTTCATGCCAACAAAAAGAAATTCACAACTACTAACTAGAAGAAAAAGAACGATTTACAATACCTCTCGACAGCTTTCTGATAGGGTTCTTCATTCTCCCAATCGAACGATAGGAAAGTTGTTGTATCAAGTTCATGAATATCGGATTTTGAGGAATGGGACCAACTGTCTTGAAATGTACCATCCCGAACATTTATACTAGGTAAAGGAACTAAAGTTTTACTGCTACTAACTATCTCATCAAACTCAGATTCAGTATCACTGTCATGCTCAAGAAGTCGCTTCATGGAGGCCCTCGAGTCAGGCTTAAACCCAACATCATCAGCATCTTGTTTTGCGGTTATAGCAAACTCTGAAACCCGATGAAGATTGGTTTGCAATTGTATCCACCGGTTTAAAGTTGGGAACCTACATTAAAGTTAAAAAATAATGAACATAGGAAAAAAAAAAAATCAAAGATAAATTGTACTATAAATGACATAAAATAGTAACCTCTCAGATTGATCAAGAGCAAACTCAAAAAAAAGCCTGTCAGCATCAGGTGCCTGCTGTAAGCCGTCATTTGAGAAGCTTGAAATAGGGCTGCTTCCACTGTATAATATACTACTCCCAAAAACGCATGCCAAGATAGCCCTTACTGGAGATATTTTAACCAAATGTTTTACAATATCCAACTGTAAAGGATAAAGAGGAACTCCAGTCATTGCCAACGAACTTCTAGCACATCTTAACTTTGCCTCCTTTGATGAAGGTGAGAGTAGTCTGTTCTCAGAACTACCTTTGGAACAAGATGGAACAACTGGAATACAAGCCCATCCAGTACCAGATCGCGGGGGATAAACAGGAGGCACACATGCTGAAATCACTTCATGAACAAAATCTGCATTCATTATTTCAGCAACTTTACCAGCTGCATCAGTGCTTCCTCGGTCGAAGACAAGTCGAGTTATAAGCTGCAATGTACAAAGAGAACAATAAATAATTGTCATCCAATATCATTCATTAGTGCAAAATTCTGAATCATTAAGCACATAACATGCCTTTCCTAAGCCTCCTTCAGAATACACTGTATGTTTTCCTCAATGCCATAGCTTTAGTGCAAATAAAATTGACAATCTAGATGCAACTTTCAGCAACTTTGATCAAAGGTTTCAAATAGAAAGGGATTTTTTTTTTATAAAAAAAAAAAGAGAGAAACAGAGTAATTTCCTTGATAAATGGAATGAAAAGGCAACCTATGTTTGTTAGTTAAATAGAAAAAGAACTCTTCTTCATAATCTGAATGTTAGCAAGATAGCGTAGCATCTGATCAACTAAAATTCTGCTAAAACATATCCAAGTCTTGAACAATAAACCAGACAATTATGCCTCGCAAGTGTACCTACAATCACTCTGGGTACCATGTCATTCAGTAGCTAACAATTATCATGACAAAAAGATTTCCAAATCAGCATCCAACAGGAAAGAAGAAAAAGGATACTTACATCTTTAGGCCACTCATACACGAGTGAGAAATAGTTGAAATCATGAGTTGTATCAGTCCCATCCACAATGTCACCTACTCCAGCAATATGGAGAATGAATTGTGATAGGTATGTTGAGGGTTTGGTACTTAATGGACCAAATAACATCTTCCCAGCTTCTTTCACATCATAACCAAATGCTTGCATGCTAGTATCTCCAGCTATCGAACTCAAATGTGTCTGATTTACAGCTCTAAGCCCAAGACCAAGAACCCCATCCTTGTTCAAATTGGAATGAACCTTCCAATCTGCAGACTGGTTTTCCCCACTCTTGAGAAAATGGTGTTCCAGTTCATCAGTAACAGCTCTTGCCAAGTTATGAAGCTTACCTTAGGTTTCATGAATAGAGAGCAAAATTGTGGGTAAAGGTCAGATTAAAAAAACAACTTAATCCACGAAGAAATACTTACCACTTAGAAATTGTCGCTTTCCTTGGTGAGCATCTTCAATCATTTGATGTAGCATACCAAGAGCACGTTCCCTTTGCCCTTGCCGTTGTGAGTCCTCTAATGAAGAAATAATAATCTCACCGGACATATTAGCCTGAAGACATGGAGAAGTTTCCTAGAAGATATCACGGAGGAGAGTGGGTAAGTCTACTTGTGCAATTGTGCTATAATATGAGGCAAAACAGAGTAATTTGTTAGATAAGGCTTATATATTTGGCACTCATACACAAAAAAAAAATGTAGGACATCTTTTATCTTATATATGTGAGTGTCCAGGCCAGCTTTCACGCATCTCAACTATTTTCACGGAAATACCGCCAACCCTACAACATTTGGATGTCAAAGAAACTGGTAGGAAATTAATTCCTAGGTAGGTGGCCAACCAACAACCTTTTGATTTCTTAAGTGGGGTCTTTCACATGCATGTGCCTAAGTGGGGGTCTATCACATGACCCAAGTCAAATCATGGAACAGATATAACAAACCCAAGAAATAAAATAAGTTACATGAAAACTAAATATTCACCTGTTCTAAAAACTCATGTACACGCTTGAGAATGCGCTTTGAAACAGAGATGATTCCTACTTCAAGGATCTGATTCCAATAATTGGACCCAGACTTTGGAGGAGCTCCCGGATATATCTCAGATAGTATAATTTGAGCCTACAAAAGATACAAAACAAATTGGCAAACAAAAGTACACCATTTAACTGGTAGGGAAAAAAACCTTAAAATTGAGAAATTGATGAGGGAAATGAACAGGTACATGTTCTTTTTTTCTCCTCATGGTTTTGAGAATGTCTCAGGTCTCAACATTTTTTTTTTTTTTTGAAACAAGGTAACCACGCCCGTCCCTAGGCCAGGCACCGAAGACATCAAAGGAGTAATGTCACAGGTGAGTCTCGAACCTGGGACCTTGAAGGAAGCATACCTCAAAGCCTAAGTCTTCAACCACTGCGCCACCCCTTGGGGACTTCTCAGGTCTCAACATCAATATTAGAAAAACATAAATTCTTGGTATAAACATTAATGACAGTTCTCTTCATTCCACCACTTTAAAGTTCACTTTAAAGTTCAGGTGTAAATTGAGGGATGAAGTGGAACATTGTTTTTTTTAAGCTTGAATAAAGCCAAATCCAATCAAGTAAAATAGCGTCTATAGAATAATTACAAAAATGCTTCGAAACAAAGGTCCAAAACAAAACATAGAATTTCATGCGACCTCGTACATCAGTAGACGATATTTCCACACCTCTAAAAATCTATTGTTTCTCCCCCTAAGAGCCCACAAAATGGCACGCAATTATGCATGCCACAAAAACACTATTTACAATGAAAACTAAAAGGAGGGGAACGAATGAACTCTGCCAACATATATCTACAATGCAACTGCCAGACTAAAGCAAACTAGAACTAGTTCCACACGTCAATGACCATCTCATAGCACCAAATGATAAGACCCAAGATCCATATTGATATCAAAAGGATAAGAAAATACAAGATAACCTCAAGTTTTAGTAGGACTTGAAACCTCCCATCTCTAGAAAACACTTCTCTTGAGAACTCTAAACCTTTACTCGATATTTGGATGTATTCCTCACTCACCCCTACCCTCTATTTATAATTGAAAACCCTAACAAACTCCTTAGCATTCAACAGGTTAGTTCGCAATTTTTTTTGGGCCGGTTCTAACTCGAACAGTTTATCTCATATGGTTCGGTGGGAGGCAACTGCTAAGGCCAAATCAATGGGAGGATTGGGCATTGGTGAATTCCATCTGAAAAATTTTGCTTTGCTTGCTAAATGGGGGTGGAGATTTCATAAGGAACCTCAAGCCTTATGGAGTCAAGTTATAGCTCGTATTCACGGCTGCAATTTAGAAAGATGGGCTTTGCTTCGAAAGAATTCCTCTATTTTGAAAAGTCTGTGGATGAGTATTGTTAAAGAATGTGGTAAGTTTCAGGCTGTACCTACCTTGATCATTGGCAATGGTAATAAAAGTTTGTTTTGGCATGATCATTGGATTGGTCAATCGATACTTAAGTTGGCTTTTCCCGGTTTGTTCTCACTTTATTCTAACCAAAATGATGTTATTTCATCTTTTTGGGATTGTGAAACTCAATCTTGGCAGCTTGCTTTTAGAAGACTGCTTAAGGATGCAGAAGTGCCTATCTTTTCTGATCTTTGTTAGAGATTAAATGTATATGTATATTTGTATATTTTATAGCTTTATTAGATCTAGGCCCATTAGGCCCGTCAGACCCATTGTAACTTTTATATAAAGGCATTGTCTTTCATTGAATAAAAAGACGACTCTTCAGTCTAACACTCTCGATTACATGGTATCAGAGCCATACCTAGGTCTTTTTTTTAAAAAAGATCGAGATTAGGGTTTGTAGTTTTGGGCGCCGTCATCTGAAAAGAAGAATCGTTGTTACCATTTACAAGAAAATAGATTTTTTCCTAATTTTCGGAAATAGCAGGTTTTCAAACAGTACTGTGCGCTCGTCTAAAAACGTCATTTTCATCAGCTTTTTAACGTCCGTTTTCGACACACAATACCTCGTTGGAAAGCTCTCGAGACGATCTTCAAAGCCCATTAAAAATCATCGCCATCGGAAATTAGAGCTGGCCGCACGCAACGCTGGAAGTCAGACAACGCGCAGCCGCTTGTTTTTCTGTCACCGAAAGGAAAAATTGTGTGTGTCAGCGCGTGCAACCTCTGATCGAAGCGTTCTTGTATGGGTTTTGATCGCGACTTCATGCTCTACACGTCTATGTAATTTTTTTTGGTTTTGGGTTGTCGTTTTTTTTAGATTTGAAGTTTTATTCTCGGGTGTACTGTTTGCAGCAGTCAAGGTGTTTGGGCGCGTTCAGGCTTGTTTGCTCACAGATTCTAGTGGGTTTTTCTCGCAAAAGGATGATCTACGAGGCTGTGAATCAGCTTTTGATTTTTCGACATCGATTTCTCTCAGATCTGACTGTTAAGGACTATTCTGGTAATATTTCTGCTGTTTTTCAAATTTGTCTATTCAAGTTACGTGCTGTTTTTTTCCCCTGTTTAAGTTGGTGACATATGGTTGAGAATAAGCAAACGGGTGTTATTTCTTATTCGATGGAAATCACAAAACGTAAGTTGAATGACACAAATTATCTTGATTGGAATCGAACAATTCGCAATCACTTGTTGGGTAATGAATTAGAAGGACACATTGATGGGGATCCACCTAAAGACCTTGCAGGAACAAGACCTTGCAGGAAATTCGTAATCAATTTAATGTGTCCATCAAAATTTTACACACTGATAATCAGTGTTTTAAAAATCGTTTGAGGCGTACGCCTCGAGGCGCGCCTCAGGGCGAGGCGGAAAGAAAAAGCCTCGAGGC
>JBBMKA010036740.1:0-22778 GCA_037833695.1 Sechiopsis laciniata | reverse complement strand
TATTTGCTCCAGCTTGAGGGGGAGTGTTAGAGATTAAATGTATATGTATATTTGTATATTTTATTGCTTTATTAGATTTAGGCCCATTAGGCCCGTCAGGCCCGTTGTAACTCTTATATAAAAGCATTTCCTTTCATTGAATAAAATATGACTCTTGAGTCTAACGCTCTCGATTACAGCATGGACATGGCATTCTTCAACTCATCAAAGGCTCGTTGACTGCCAACGTTCCATTCAAACGAATCCCTGCGCGTCAGCATGTGCAATGGTTCTGCGATGGGCCCGTAGTTCGATACAAATTTTCGGTAATACCCCATTAGGCCAAAAAATCTTCTCAGCTCTCGCACATTTCTGCGTTCTAGCCATTCTATCATGGCTCTAATCTTTTTCGGATCGGCTTCTACCAAGTTGAGGGACACCTAATGGCCTAAGTACTCGATCTTTTCTTGTCCAAAAGCACATTTTTTTGAGTTTGCCACCAATCTGTTGTGTCGTAACACCCCAAACACTATATGTAGGTGTTCTATATGTGAGTCCCAGTCTGGACTGTATACCAGTATATCATCAAAGAACACTAAGACAAATTTTCTTAGGTACGGTCTAAATACCTGGTTCATTAGGGTTTGAAAGGTTACCGGAGCGTTGGTCAATCCAAACGGCATCACCATGAACTCGTAATGTCCCTCATGGGTCTGGAAAGCCGACTTGCATATATCTTCTTCCTTCATTCTTATCTGGTGGTATCTCGATTTGATCTCGATCTTTGAAAAATACTTACACCTTGGAGCTTGTCCAACAGTTCATCTATCACTGGAATCGGGAACTTGTCGGGGACCGTGATGTTGTTAAGATTTCGGTAATCAACACAGAACCTCCACCTCCCATCCTTCTTTTTGACCAGGAGCACGGGGCTGGAAAATGGACTCCGGCTTGGTCTTATAACTTCTGTTGTTAACATTTCTCCGACCATTCTCTTGATTTCGTTCTTTTTTGCGAACGAGTACCGATATGGTCTCACATTCACCGACTCTGCTCCTTCCTTCAACCTTATTGCATGGTCGACTTCCCTTGGCGGCGGTAAGTTCTGGCTTGCTATGAATACGTCCCCACAGTTTGTTAGTGCGTTGACCAGGTCGGTAGGCCCTTTTGAATCCTCGTCCTCTATCAGGAGATCGAAATTGTTCGATACTTCTGCCACCAGAACCCGCAGTTCCACCAGGTATCCTTCGTCTGGTTTTTGCCACGATTTACTCAACCTTTTTAGCGACACCTCCGCCTTTGTTAAAGACAGGTCTCCTTGTAACACTATATGATTTTCACCAGAGCCGATTGTCATCCTCAGAGCTGTCCAGTCCACCTCGATTGTTCCCAGCGTCTTGAGCCACTGCATGCTCAAGATGGCATCGATACTTCCCAGTTCCAACGGTAGAAAATCTTGTTCAAATGAGAATTCTGCTATTCGCACAGGAACACCTTTACATATCCCCTTTCCTCGCTTTGCCTCGCCGGTTCCTAATATGACTCCGAAGGGTCTGGAACTGGCCAGAGGAATTTTTGCTCGGTTGATGAGTTCTTGGGATACGAAGTTATGGGTGGCTCCGCAATCGACTAATACGATCGCCTCCTGCCCCCTATTTCCCCTTTTAACTTGATGGTCCCCTGTGAGGAGAAACCCACCACCGTATTCAGTGACAATTTTTCCGTCGTCTCCATTTCGTCAATCCTTTCACCTTCCAGCCCTTCGTGCGCGTCCCAGTGTTCCTGCTCTGATACCACTTGATAGAACCCCGGTCGTGGAGTCTACCTATCCGGTACCTTGAACCTGCAACGATTAGGAAATAACACACAAGATAACAAAATATGCTTGTCTATAGCTTAGAGAATCCAGAATACAAGCTAACCACCAAAGTCTTCCACAGAAGTCCTGTTCTCAAAAGTCAGATCTTGGATAAAAATCCCTTACATTCCTCCAAAAGACATTAAATACCAAAATATGATTAATAGTAAAGTATTACTAACACTTCTCCTTTTAGCCAAAGTTACGGCACTGCCCCTACATGGTCATTTCCCCTTTTACCCCTTCGTGTGTAAACTCGCCAGTTGGGCTGGGCCCTATCATATACCTTCTTCAACACCGCAAGAGACGGGTGACCTAGACGATAATGGACATCGAAAGGTGAACCAACAATTGAGCAGACCATTGGATTTGATACTTGACACTCGAAAATACCTTCAGATTGATGTCTCTTTTCATAATCCTCTTTGTATCAAGATCCTAAACAAACAGTAGCCAGGATAGAATGAAACATAATAGTTAAGGTCGCGAATAAGTTGGCTAATAGAGATTAAAGTAAAGGACAATTGAGGTAACAGAAGGACAGATTGCAAGGACAAAGACGAGGTAAGATTTACGATACCAGACCCACGAACGAGACATTTTGATCCATCTGCTAATGTAACATCCATCACAGAGGTGGTGGACAAATTGGTCGAAAACAAATGAGGGTTACCTGTCATATGATTCGTAGCACCAGAGTCGATGACCCATTTGGTGGAGGACGAAAAGAGACAACAACTCATTTTACCTGAGCCAACATTGGTAGTAGACCCAAATATGGAAGATGAAAACTCAAACTTTAGCAACCACGTGATCACAAAACTAATCTGTCTGAAACAAAGCCAACCAAGACTAACTCAAAACCATGTATAGTACAAGCAGAAATTCAAAATCAAGATAACATCAATGAACATCAAAGTGATGCATCCCAAATATCCACAATATAAGCAAACAAGCTATTGTCAACAACAAATACAATAGAACTACTCAAAAACACTTATTCAGACAAGATACCAATGTAACGAATAGGAGTTTCTAAGTATGTTGAACCAATGATGCACATAAGGCAAACGAAATTCACAAAAAAACTTTGAAACCAACTTGTTCACCACTTTAATCAACAAAAACCAGCATACTTCATAATATCGCAACTCCAAAAATACTAAAAACCAAAAACCGGATGCTAGAAAAGAACCCATAACTTTCAATAACGAACATCAAACGAGGTTTTCGAACACGATTCAACCACACGATGCAAATAACCAAAGAATAACACCGAACCAGCCCTTAAAACAGTAAGAAGAAACAGTCCAACTACAAAAAAGTGTCGAAAACCCCTATATCACCAAACCCGAGGCAAAACAACGTCCAAAACAGAAAAAAAAATTCATAGACGTGTTGAGAAGCTCGAGGCGAGAAAAACCCAACCGTCGGGGTGGAAATGTCCACCGCACGCGCCCTCACGTGCCGGCAGTGACCGAATCTTTGGGCGGTGCGTGAGCCTCACGCGCCGCTTCGTTTTTGTAAAAATTTTCCCAGCTGCTAGGTCGTTGTTTTCCGCTCCTTTTGGACTAAGTGTTGTTGAAAACGAACGTAAAAAATTTTCTGACGACTAATAGATGATTGTGACGGCTGACAGGTGATTTTGACGACTAATAGACAGCAACTCTATTGTTTTACAGTGGAAGTTTCAAAGTCCTAATAGAGCTCTGATACCATGAAATTGTTTAATAGTGACACGAATAATCTATTCTTCTCATTTATCAATGAAGCGATTACCCATATATATAGACTTAAAGGAGAAACCCTAACTAGGAATGGGAAATGACAATAAAGGATAGAACTCATAATAAATCATAACTAAATGACGACTCAACTCTAACATAACTTGATTAATATTTCTCAAGATCACATTAAAGTGAAGAGAAACCTATGTGGTTTTATGCCCTTCAAGAGGAAATGTTTTCTTGCATTTTAGTAACATTCTGGCATTGGGCCCCCCTTTTCCTTGAAACCAACCTCTTAATGAAAGACTTCTCCAATCCCATTGACCTTTTAAGGCTCAATAATGTTATGCCTGACGAAGGCATCGATCCTAACCTGCAAGGTTTTGGTTCTCAATTTAGTGAGGTCTTAAGGAAATTTATTTCGTTTTTAGAAACCCATTCCCATCTCTTTCCCTTCCCGAGGATGACCTTCGTCCTCCCCTTATTGATTTGTCCTCCCCTTTTCCCTCCACTCCTCCTATTGTTCCCTTTTCTATTCCTGATCCTCACATTGACATGATCCCCCTTCAACTCCCTCTCCTCTTGCACCCCTTTTCAACTACCCTTCATATCCTCTTTTCTTCCCCATTAGGCTCCCCCTCTGCCCCTGGTATGAAAACGGAACAACAATCAAACGATAACAGTAAAGAAACGTGAGAGAAAATACACATAATTTACGTGGTTCACTAACGATGTGTTAGCTACATCCACGGGCAGAGGAGAGAACAATTTTATTAACTTTGGATATACAAAAATACATGATATCGATCAACTGGGGCCAATGTTGCAAAAGGTACAAAGGCTCCCTGAAGCCTAAAGGGCAAGGCGCAAAAAAAGCGTTGGCTTTATTTTCGAGGCGCATTATATATATATATATATATATATATATATATATAAAAAAAAATATTTCTGTAAATATTAACATGTAGTTCTCAATTTAAGTAGAATCTACATGAAATCTTATTGAATTTTATTTATAAAGGAAATCACTCTCTCAATTGTTATATATGGACATTAAATATTTCAAAAAAAAATATTTATTGACAACTTCAAAGTTAAAAAAACTAAATCAAAATTGTGAAAATAAAATGCCAATGCTAACAAAAACTTTGAAAACATTAGCTGATGATGTTTTTTTCTTTGTTTCAAAATTAATACATTTAATAAAGTTTAATAAATGCATTAAAAATAAAGCAACAACCAAATGTGTAAAAAGAAAGCAATAAAAGATAAAAACTAGCACCCAAGCATCCTCACAAAGTCAAGTCCATGATATTTGTACAAAAAAAAGATAAAACAATTAAGTTAAATATTTTGAAGAATGTGAAAACGTCTTGAGCTACATGATAAAAATAAAAAGTAACTTATTTTAATAACATTTATTTCTTTTTTCAGATTTTGAGGTATCCAGCTTTTATTATTATTATTATTATTATTATTATTTCTCTGTTTTACTTGACTCTTCTCTTCCTTTCTTTTTCTCATTTTTTCTTCCTTTTTTTTCTCTCACACAAACGAATTAGAGGTGATGGGGTGAAAAGGAGATTTGCCGCTTAGGTTTTTCGTTTGGAAGGGATGAAATAAATTTTACGATAAAAAAATGTGTGAAGAAAGTTTCAAAATTTTCGTTTATTTAAAAAAAAACACAAAACGACGTCGTTTTGGATGGAATTTTTGAAATAAAAAACTTAAGAAATTAAGGGCGTTTATTGTGCCCGAGCGCCTCGAGAAAAGCGTAGTGAGGTGCACACCTTATTGTGGGCCCTGCACTTTATTGGGCTTTTTTGGGGCTTTGTTGGGCTATTTAAAATACTGACTAGGGTTTTAAGAGAGTTCATATAGTGCACTTTTATAAAACAATATTACAAAACAGGCCCTGATACATAAAAGCCCAAATGCGTCAACATAAATCCAATTACATATTTCGTTTAGGTAACGTGCCCTCACCCTCACCAAGAGCCTCGCCCCTGGACCACGACTAAGTGATTGTGATACATCGAATAGTTTAAGGCATATCTCAACAGGCCCATTATTCATTCTCCGCCCTTTTCTTCTTGTATTAAACCTTTACCTCTTCACTATATTAGAAGAAGCAAATCTACCTCATCCCTTGAACGAAACCTAGTCTTGAACCTTGATTGCATCGAAACCTATTACTCCTCCCTTCGAACCAACCCATCCTTCTCTCCCTCAGCCTCCCTGAGCCAACCGTCTCCCTCTTCTCATTCTATTGTTTGCAAACCCATCCCTCTCTTGTCAAGCACTCAAAGCTTCATGGGGTTGTTACTCATCATAACTTGCATGTTGCATTGCCTTCCCCCAAGGCTCCTAATCCCCCCTCTCATCTCGATTCAAACTTGGATGATGATACAAGTGTTAACTGAATTGACCACTAATGTTTTGGATGAAGCTATCTCCTACACTTAAAGAGGAGTTTATTTCTCATTCTCATTTAGCTGAACTAGCCATTTCCTCTGATGATCAATGATGTACTTCAGTTGAAATACCTGAAAAGTGTGCCAATATAATTGCCACTTGTGGATTTTAGTTAAAGGAATGTCGTAGATCTGCAGTATGCTCGACCAGTTGAAGTTCCAGATAATCTTTCTGGGATGAGCCATTTTTGTCTCCTTATTTGGTTTTAGTAGCTCGAATTTCTGGAGGATTTGAGTGTTTCACATTAGTCATATGCTTCCATTAGCTTCTCTTGGCATCGCTGTTTGTAGCTGCATTTTATCTATGAAGATTAATTGCTTTTCTATATCTTTTTGTATTGTCATATTTAGCACTTCAAATCCATCGTTATATCTTATGTAGTTACAGTTCTTGCTACTGTTTAGTACTCTAGTTTTGACTTTGGTCTTTTTGCATGACCCTAAAGCCAAAATGTTGTGCCAAGTTCTGTGTGTTGAGTGTATTCATACCATACCAATAGAGATGAATTCTGTCTTGCTGCAATTTATATTCATCCCTGATAATTTTTCGAACTCTTTGATGGTGTTATAAAGATTTGAAATATGGATTGGGTTTGGAGAGGAAAAGACGATGGTGTCAGTCTGTTGAAATGGAGAGGAAGGGGAGAGTGGATCCCCTGGCTGAGATTTCTAGTAGAAAAATCATCCTTCAAAGCTTTTCATTGATGATAATGGAAAAATTTGAAGATAAGCAACCACAAATCTTTTTTCTCCATTCAGAACCAAATTTCTTTGCAATGAGGATCTCGTCAATGAAATCCCAATTATACATATCAAAAGCTTTCTCAATGTCCAATTGGATGACCACACCTTTCTCCTTTTTCTGGTTCCATACATCGATCAGCTCGTTGACAATCATGGAGGCATCAATGATTTGTTTGTCAGCAACAAAAACAGATTGGTATCTACTGATAGGTTAACACCTTTTTGAGTTTCTCAAAAAGAACTAGAGCAATAATATTGTTCAAATAAGTCGTGAGACTGATCTATCGGCAATTGAAAATTGATTTGGCTTCAACCTTCTTTGGAATGGGACAAATTTAAGTTTCATTCACACTCTTCTGTGTTGTGGGGAGCTTGGTAGATGTGAAGGCTTTTAATACATTTTATGAAGTCCAACCATCCTTTTCTCTCCTTGCCATTGGGTATATGAAATTTGTTCAAACTGTTAGGATTATATGTAAAATATGTAACTTTTACTGCTTTTTAGGTTTAGGCCCAGCAGGCCCATTAGGGTTATCCTGTACTCTATAAATAGGCATTGCCTCAACTAATAATAACAGAACGACGATTCAAGTCTAATCACTTGTTTTACACAAACCACCATTCTTCTCCATCATTGTGAGTTCATTATGATGTCCCCTCTTGTTGGAAATATTTTCAACCCACATCACAGTTCTTCTATCCTTGTTTCGTTGAGGTTCAATGCAATATTGCTGAACTTTTCAAAGCAGTTGAGTATCCACGATAGGATCTTTTTGTCAAAGAAGAGTGAAGCTCTTATCAAAAGAAGATTTTGTGATCCAGAAATAGCCAGAAATTCGAGCATCATTTCCAATCGCGACATACTTTTTTTTTCCTATCTTAAACTTGTGTGCCATTGTGAGTGAATCGGGGTGGAAAAAAGGTTCCTCATCAAAAAGATGGTGGTGGAAAGCTTGATTGGTGCGGATGAGAGAGTTGAGAGAAAATGATGTAGAGAGAGAAACATCATGAACTTGTTTTATGCCTCCCTCTAGAAACCGGTTAAAATATATATATATATATATATATAGTTCCTTTTGAGTTTTGGAAAATAAAAATATTTTTAAACATATTATTTCTAGCACCCATTATGGATCTTGGAAACACGAACATTTTGTTTATGAGAAAGTATGTGTCAGACACGTGTCAGACATGGATACTTTTGGCCACTCTCCAGACACATGTTCGACATACAAAATTCACTTTCTCCCTTTTTTTAAAAAATTATTATTATAAATTTCGGACACGTCATAGAGACACTACATACACCATTTAAAACTTATATCTTTCATGTGGTTGATGACCCACAACAAGAAGATGTTGGCAGAGGCCATTGATGGCGACGTCTTCAAAAGGTAGATGGACAAGAATGGTGTAGGGAGTGAGAAAGAAAATAGAATGAAGGGGAGGGAAAGAAGGAAAAAACTAAAATATTTTGGGATCATTAAGAGGTAGGCTTTCAACTTTCTTATAAATTTAGTTTTATGGGCTTTTAGTAGCCATCCAAATGATAGTGATGTTTTGTTCTTTATTAAATTTAAATGGACTCATATAACTGTATGAGTTAATTTAAAATGCTTGTTAATTATTTTTCATAGATAAAAAAACTAAAATATTTTTGCTTTCATCTTTGAATATATAATAAAAAAAATGTGTCCCCAATGTATCTATGTCCTATATTTTAATAAACTGTTGTGTTCATGTTGTGTTCGTATCCCTTGTTCGTGTTTCTTAGTCATGGATAGTCTAGTGGTCGAAAGGGCTTTAAGAAACAAAAAAGATTGTGAGTTCAATTCATAGTGGCCACCTACCTAGAAATTAATTTCTTACGGGTTTCTTTCACATCCAAATGTTATAGGGTCAGACGGGATGTCCTGCGAGAATAATCGATTGTGTGCGTAAGCTGTCCCAGACACTCACTGTCACGAATGTATAAAAAATATTTCTAGCTACATATCCACAACCTTTTTGAACACTAAAATTTATTGAAACTGATAGGTTTCGGCCTTAGGAATATTAAGAAATAATATAGGGACATAGATAATTAGTTAGAGTTAGTTATATAGAGTGGTTATAAATAGAGAAGGATGATTAGTGAAGAGTTATCTTTGAATTGTATGAGAATTAGGGCTTGAGAGATCTCTAGAGTCTGGGGAGGGTCCAAGTACCTCGAATCACTTGGCTTATTGTGTATGTTCGTGATGGTTTGCTAATAGATAGATCCAGATTCTATCAATTGGTATTAGAGCAGTTCGATTCGTCGTTGGCCATAGAGATGGAGTATGAAGATGTGCGAGATGTTTGTTTCGAACGAATGATGAAATTGCTGGATTATTTAGAAGCTAATATGAAAGTGATCCTCAGAGATAGAAGAGAAGGTATTACAACAGGTGTTAGAGCAAGTTTTAGAGAAATCACAGAGGGCAGCTATCTGGCAGTAGAGAGATGCAAGAAAATAAATGAGGATAGTGAAGAAGGCGTGGAATCAGATCTAGAAAATATGAAAAGTAAGTGGGAGGCTATCAAGAAAAGAAGAGATGAAAGGTTACTAGAATTTGATAGAAAAAAAGAGGAAGATGAAGTTGATGTTGTAGAAGAAATTGAAGATTTAGAAGAAGAAAGTAGAGAAGAGCCTCTTAATTTTGGGAGAGAACTGCAAATAGAGAAGAAAATTCAGAATGCTAATGTCCTTGAAGTTGAGAAACAGAGCATTGTATTCTTCAAAAAGATATGATGGAGAAGAAAGAAAAAAAGAAAAAGAAGACAATAGGCGAAGAAGATTTTGTGAAGAATGATGAGAAAGAAACTTATAGATCTAAGGTGATCCCCGGAAAAGAATGTTGCTGTCGGATGTAGAAAGCGATGAAGTATTGGCAGAAAGTTCGAGTCAAGCGATCGCGGAAAAGAAAAACGCAAGTGATTAAAAAAATAAAATGGGAGAAGATGCATTGGGTTCGTCGGAGGTTAAAGAAAAACAAGCGGCAGTCACACTGGCGGCCGACGAAGAAGAGAACGCCGACAATCGAAGAATATGATGTTTGGTGGAGGATTCGAAGTGGAGATTACGTTTGCTGGGGCTTTGACGAAAAAAAAAGCACGCGAAGAAACGATTTTGTATGGAGAAGGGAGGAATGGAAATTATGTGGGGTTGAAAGAAAGAAAAAAAGGGTAAGGAAAAAAAAACTTACTGGCGGCTAGGGTTTAAAAATGTGGCATTTGGTGATGTTGTAAGGGAAATGGCTGATTTGTTTTAAAAAACATATACTTTGGCCCATTAATCTGCCCAGTTAAATGAATGATGGATTGAGAATATAGCTTGGATTTTACTGTCCAATTCCAATTGGTTTGAGAAATGAAATTAGGTTATATTGGGCTTCAGTTGGAGTGGAGGGCTGTGTGAAGGCCATGATACTGATAAAACCCCAACCACGGAGCTTATCTATCCGACCTGCACAAGGATATCAAGTACAGAAAGTAACAAAAGAGATGATCGATTACTAGAGAAGTTTGTGGGTTACAAGTCATCCACCGTTCGAGAGGGTGGGTCTTTCCTTAGTTCTAGAGCAGAACTCCTAAGCCAAATACAAAGTTTTTTTGATGTCCTACCCAAGCTCTCCAAAACATTTAATACTCTAAAAGATAATCATTTCAAAAGTACAACCAATTCCCTCCATTCTCAAAGTTACGGTGTCCCCCCCGGTTCTCAGTCGCATCTTCTCCTGTTCCTTCGTGTGTAAACACGCCAATTGGGCTGGGCCTTATCATACCCCGGTACTGGAAGCAACACCTTGTCTTCAAGGGGGAACAAGGGAAACTGCTGCTTGAGAAACTTTATGGATTCCCATGTCGCGTCTTCAAACCCTAGTCCTTTCCATTCAATCAAAGCTTCCGAATCCCGTGTATCGTAATTCCACCTATACGCCAAGACATTATCTGGTTGTGCTTCCCATTCATAATCCTCGGTGAGCACAGGCGGGTGTGAAATGAGGTCATAATGATCGCCTACCCTCCCCTTAAGTTGAGAGACATGGAAAACAGGATGAATGTTAGACCCGGCGGGTAACTGCAATCGGTATGCTACCTTGCCTATTCTTTCCATGATGGGAAAAGGTCCGTAGAATTTTGGTGCTAGTTTCTGATTCCTTCGTTTAGCTACGGAGGCTTGCCTGTAGGGCCAGAGTTTAAGATATAACCATGACCCCACCTTGTACTCCACATCACGTCGGTCTCCGTCCTCACGTCTTTTCATCTTATTTTGCGTCACTGTTAGTTGCTCCTTTAATCGTTCTATCATTTTGTCTCTTTCGCGCATCTGCTCGTCTATCGTTGCGTTCGTGGTTCGTTGGTCCCCATATAACAAAAGCGGGGGTGGAGGTCTACCATACACGATCTAAAACGGTGTCATATGGGATGAGGAGTGGTAGGTCATGTTATACCAGTATTCTGCCCAGTGGATCCATTGGTTCCATGTTTTCAGATTTTCACTACAAAAGCAACGTAGGTACGTCTCTAAGCATCTGTTGACTACTTTCGTTTGGCCATCTGATTGTGGATGGTACGCCGTGCTTCAGTGTAATCCAGTTCCCTGCAATCTGAACAATTCCGACCAAAAATGGTTGAGGAATATTTTATCTCGGTCCGACACGATGGATCTTGGGAACCCATGCAGCCTGACCACTTCTTGTACGATCGCTGAGGCTACCATCTTGGCTGAGAACGGGTGGCTCAGGGGAACGAAATGCGCTGCCTTACTCGGGCGATCCACTACGACCATAATCGTCTCCTTTCTGTCTGACTTGGGTAACCCCTCGATGAAGTCCATCGACAAATCTTCCCATATCTGTTCTGGGATTGGCAACGGTTGGAGCAAGCCAGCGGGCTTCAGCGTGGAATGCTTGTTTGTCTGGCATACCTGACATCTTTCCACGTGCCTAAGCATGTCGCTCTTCATGCCTACCCAGTAGAATTTCGCTGCGATTCTCTTGTATGTTCTCAGAAATTCGGAATGGCCTCCAAAAATCGAGTCGTGAAAAGCGTGGAGGATCGCTTCGCGAATCTATGGGGAATTTGGTATTGCCAACCGATTTTTGTACAGGAGGTTCCCTTGGATCAGCGTCAACGGCAGCCGAGAGTCCTCGTCGCGTTCTAAAGCATGTCGAACTGTCTTCAAGTGCGGTCATCCCGAATGTCATTCCTAACCTGTTCCAAATCTACCAATGGGGGACCTTCTAGGTGTGCTAAGTGTGCCACCTCAGGCATTCGGGACAATGCATCTGCTGCCTTGTTTTCCAACCCCGGTCTATACTGAATTTCAAAGTCATATCCCAGCAGCTTATACAGCCACTTCTGATAGTCTGGCAGGACCTCTCTCTGTTCAACCAAATGTCTCAGAGCTTGCTGGTCTGTTCGGACTACGAATCGCCTCCCTAAGAGGTAATTCCTCCATTTCTGGATAGCCATCTCTATCGCCATCAGTTCGCGTTCATATACTGAGGTCGCACGAGTTCTCGGCGACAGGTTGTGACTGAAATAAGCAATTATCCTTTTGTTCTGAGACAATACTGCTCCCAATCCTGTGCCTGAGGCGTCAGTTTCTATGATGAACGTTTCGGAGAAATCCGACATGGCTAGGACAGACAGCGTTGACATTGTATTCTTTAATTCATCGAACTCTCGTTGGGCACTATCGTTCCATTCGAAGGCATCTCTTCGCGTCAAGGTGTGCAAGGGTGCGGCTATGGTTCCGTAGTTCAGTACGAACTTCCGGTAATACCTCGTTAGCCCCAGGAATCCCCTTAACTCACGCGCATTCCTGGGTTCGGGCCACTCTATCATTGCCCTAATCTTTTCAGGGTCAGCTTCCTCCCCGTTCAGGGGCACCCTCAGGGGCACCCAGTGCCCTAGGTATTCAATTCTTTCTTGGCCAAAAGCACACTTTTTTGAGTTTGCCACTAGTCAATTGTGTCGTAATATCCCAAATACTATACTTAAATGTTCCACATGCGAGTCCCAGTCTGGACTATAGACTAATATATCATCGAAAAATACTAACACAAATTTCCTCAAATAAGGTCTAAATACTTGATTCATCAGGGCCGGAACGTCGCCGGTGCGTTGGTTAACCCAAACAGCATTACCATAAACTCGTAGTGCCCTTCATGCGTCTGGAAAGCCGTTTTAAAAATGTCTTCTTCTCGCATTCTTATCTGATGGTAACCCGACTTGAGGTCGATCTTGGAGAAATACTTCGCACCTTGTAGCTCGTCTAACAGTTCGTCTATCACTAGTACGGGAAATTTGTCAGGTACCGTGACGTTATTCAGGTTACAGTAGTCAACGCAGAACCTCCAACTCCTATCTTTCTTCTTGACCAAGAGCACTGGGCTGGAAAACAGGCTTCGGCTGGGTTTTATGATTCCTGCTGTCAACATTTCTCCTACTAACCTCTCGATTTCGTTCTTTTGTGTGAACGAATATCGATAGGGCCTCACGTTGACCAGTTTCGCTCCCTCCTTCAGTCTAATTGCACGATCGACTTCCCTCGTCAGTGGTAAACTCTGGATTGACGTAAAGACATCCCTTTAATCAGTCATTGCGTTGATCAGATCTGTCGGCCCTTCAAACTCCTCTTCCTCCCCCACTATGTCAAAATTGTCCGACACGTCTGCCTCCAAGACCCTCAGTTCCACCAAATACCCTTCGTCCTGCTTCTGCCATGATTTGCTCAGCCTTTTTAGCGACACCTCCGCTCTGGTCAACGACGGGTCCCTTTGCAACACTATTTGATTTTCTCCCGTTCCTATCTTCATCTTCAGGGCAGCCCAGTCAACCTCTGTTGTACCTAACGTCTTTAGCCATTGCATGTCGAGGATTGCGTCAATACTTCCCAACTCTAGTGGTAGGAAATCTTGTTCGAACTCTAGTTCACCCAAGCGTACCTGAACTCCCCTGCATATTCCCTTCCCCCACTTAGCCTTTACTATTCCCAAAATGACTCCAAAGTGTCTGGAGCTGGCCAAGGGAATCTTCGTTCGGTTGATGAGCTCCTGGGATACAAAGTTATGGGTAGCTCCGCAATCGATGAGTATGATCGCCTCATGGCCCCCGATCTTCCCTTTTAACTTTATGGTTCCTAGCGAAGAGAATCCTACCACCGTATTCAACGATAGTTTTGCCGTTGTTTCCATCTCGTCGATCCCTTCACCTTTCGACGCTTCGTCTCTGCTCTCGTGCATGTACTCGTCGGTTGCTTCGTCACTGACCAGCATTAGTTTTAACTCCTTTGCCTTGCATCTATGGCCCACAAAGAATTTATCATCACACCTATAGCACAACCCCTTCTCTCTCCTGCTTTGTAACTCTGAATCTATCAGTCGTTTGAAATTTGGGTCTCTTTGGGCCGTATATGGATTCTGGGTCGGTTGGCTTGTGCGTGGTTGGGCTGCCAACGAAATCGTCCTAATCAGGCTGACTTTTAGTGGTCTCTGGGTGGCACCGGCCCACATTTTGGCTGGCATTATTGCACTGGACCAGGCCAGTTTATTTTCCCTTTAGTTGGGCCAGGCCCCTGAGTCTTTAGTTCCTAATTTCTTCTGTCCTCGATCTTTTGGGCTAGCCTCATGATAGCCTCCAAGCCCACGGGTTCGAAGCACAGTAACTCCGTACGCACTGTCTCCTCTAATTTGTTTAGGAACGTTGCTTCGAAAACTTCTTCAGGAAGATACGCCACCGCCCCTGCATACAATTCGAATTGATGCCGGAATTCTGCTACCGTGGACTCTTGACGCACCGCCAGGAATCTCGCACATAATGACCCTTCTTGAGTGGGGCAGAAACGATTCAAGACTCGTTCCTTCATGTCCCTCCATCCTTGGAAAGGTGTCCTCTCCTCCTCTCATCGGAGTCAGTGTAATGCCTACCCTGTGAAACTGATGGCGGTTACCATGACTTTTCTGCATCAGTCAGTTGATTGATATCGAAATACCTTTCGGTGCGAAATTCCCCGTCGTCAGGATCCTCCCCATCAAACACAGGCATATCTACCCTTTTTAGACGTTGTCGGACCAGAATATCACTTTCGACGGTTCCTTCGGTCTTCGACACCGATTCCTCGCCCTTGTTCTTCCTTTTGCTGCTCGTCTCTCCTTCCCCCAGGGTGATCCCCTCGCCAAATTTTCTATGGCCTTTTGAATTGTGGCTGTTGTTCTGTGGTTCTCTTCCATCTCGGTGAACAACTGTACCATCTGTTTCTTTATCTGGTCAGCCTGTTCCCTTAACTCTTGCAGTGAGACTTCCGTCGTGGGAGTGTCCTCACCACCGCTTTCCGGCGAGCGTACCGACTGTTCCATCCTACCTCTACCTCGTCCCCCCGACCTGGTGGAGCTTTGTGCGTGCCCAATGTTCCTGCTCTGATACCACTTGATAAAACCCCAACCACGGAGCTTATCTATCCGACCTGCACAAGGATATCAAGTACAGAAAGTAACAAAAGATATGATCGATTACTAGAGAAGTTTGCGGGTTACAAGTCATCCACCGTTCGAGAGGGTGGGTCTCTCCTTAGTTCTAGAGCAGAACTCCTAAGCCAAATACAGAGTTTTTCTGATGTCCTACACAAGCTCTCCAAAACATTTAATACTCCAAAAGATAATCATTACAAAAGTACAACCAACTCCCTCCATTCTCAAAGTTACGGCATCCCCCCTGGTTCTCAGTCGCATCTTCTCCTGTTCCTTTGTGTGTAAACGCGTCAATTGGGCTGGGCTTTATTAGATACCATCAAGGGCTGATTTTTGGCTTGCTACATCAACAATACATCAACGACAGTGATAGAATTTTATTTTTAATTTTTTAATTTGCACTTAATTTTTTTTATTATGTGGTTCATTCTTTTCTATACCCACCTTGAGGATAAGGTGCTTTAAAGAGGAGGGTATTGATAGGTTTGGGCCTTAGGAATATTAAGGAATAATATAGGGACGTATAGACAATTAGTTAGAGAGTTAGTTATAAAGTAGTTATAAATAGAGAAGGATGATTAGTGAGGAGTTATCTTTGAATTGTATGAGAATTAGAGCTTGAGAAATCTCAAGAGTCTAGGGAGGGCCTAAGTACCTTGAATCACTTGGCTGTTCGTGATGGTTTGCTGATAGATAGATCCAGATTCTATGAGAAACTTTTCTCCTTTGATGTGCATTTCTTTCTTTGGAAACTCTTCTTTCAAAGGCATTTCAAATTAAATCTTTTGGACTGTATTACTTCTTTTACTAGAGCCTATGTGACTACTCACTTCTTTCCTGATATATTTGTTTTTTTGATTGATGTATCTCTCGATTATAATATATGCTTCTGTTTCCATATTATCATATTGCCTATTTTATCTTATATATTTGTGCTACTTTATCGAACAAATAGTGCGAAGATTTCACATTGTCTTGTATCACTGCTGAAGAGATTTTAATTTTGAACATATTTAGGGATTTGGCGAACTTTGGCATGGGTATGAACATTGCACCTCCTGCAATGAGCCGTGAGGAATTTGAGGCTCGGAAAGCTAGCATGAAGAGGCAGGTTGAAAGGTAATAATACAGATTTAGGCCTCATTTGATAGTCATTTAGTTTTGGAAATCAAGTCGTCGTTATCCTAGCCATGTTTTGAAAACCAAAAAATAGTTTTCAAAAACTTGTTTTTGCCTTTGAAGTTTGATTAAAATTTCTTATACTTCTTTGGGAAAGACGAAAACCATTGTAGTGAAATTGGTAGAAACTAAGCATAATATTTTTTTGATATCCATAAGTGTTTGGGTGTTAGACCCCCAATTACTCAAATGTATTTTTTCTTTTTTTGTACTGCAAAAGTATTGTACCACCCTCTCGTAAGGTGGAAGAACTTTGTAACCGTTTTATTGAATTAATATCATTTTTTGTGTAAGCTCTTGACTTTTGCAAGAGTCTTAATACCAAGTTAGCTTATGCAGACTTCAACTATTTTCATCGACAAGTGTTTGACATAAAAAAATCAAAGGGTCATAGGTTTCTATTGTTGATTCCATTGTCTTCAAGCAGTGATGAAACTTATTTGCAATATTTGCCTTTTTATATTCAAATATCTTGGTGTGCTAGTGTTTAGTTGCATTTATTGAGGTAATAAAAACAATTTTCCCAAATGTTGGGATGGGGAACTGTTAAGAGATTGTGATCTTAAACGTCAAGCGAAATTGGTAAAAAGAGAATCTCTAATTGGCTAGTATCTTTGATGAGAGCGGATAAATGAAAAATTTTGGTTGCAAGCTGTTGATTTATGTTATTTTTAGTATAATTGTATTTGCACATTTTTTAATTATTTATTCCTTTTAGGATTAGATTAAATATTATTTTCTCTCTTCCTTTTATAATTAGGTTGAATATTTTCCTTTTATGATTAGGTCATCTTTTTTTTGTGATTAGATATTATATTTTCTTTTTATAATTAGGTCATCTCTTGTACTCGATTTAAATCTATTGTTGGGTTCATTATTAAATGAAAAATTTAAAGAATTTGAATTTTCATATTTTAACATGGTATCAAAGCCTCAAATTTTTCTTTTCTATCCGAGTAAACCTTTTCTCTTTCCCTCTTAAACTTCCTTTTTCTTCATAAACTTCTTCGTTTTTTTTTTTTCTCAAAATAAAGAAAAATCCAAAATCACCACTTTCTTCTGTTTTTTTTTCCAAATCTTTCTCCAAAACCAAAATCTTCTTCTTTCCCCTTCAAATCCTTTTTGAATTTCTTCCTTCAAACCTTTATGTTCTCATTTTATGAAACCCTAGAAAATCCAAAATCTCACTTCCATCACCTTCTTCCTCTTTTCTAAAAACTTTTTCCAACTTCATCATCTTCTTTCTCTTTTAGAAAAATAAAAAATAAAAAATAAAAAATCATTCAAACTCCTTTTGGGAGAAAATCTTCTTCTCATCCAATTGCAATTGATCACCATCCATTTTTCTCAGTTGGCCTTGACATCTCCTTTCCCAGTTGGTCCTGACATTTTCTTTCCCAGTTGGCCCTGATATCTACTTTCCTAGTTGGCCCTGACATCTCCTTTCCCAGTTCAGTTGGCTCTGGCATCTCTTTTTCTAGCTGGCCCTGGCATCTCTTTTTCAAGTTGGCCCTGGCATCTCCTTTCCCAGTTGGCTCTGACATCTCCTTTCCCAGTTGGTTCTGGCATCTCCTTTACCAGCTGGCCCTGGCATCTCCTTTCCGAGTTGGCCCTGACATCTCCTTTCCCAGTTGGCCCTGACATCTCCTTTCCGAGTTGGCCCTGATATCTCCTTTCCCAGTTGGCCCTGACATCTCCTTTCTGAGTTGGCCCTGGCATCTCCTTTCTCAGTTGGTCGTGACATCTCCTTTCCCAGTTAATCCTGACATCTTCTTTCCCAGTTGGCCCTGACATCTTCTTTCCTAGTTGGCCCTGACATCTTCTTTCCCAGTTGGCCCTGACATCTCCTTTCCCAGCTGGCCATGACATCTCCTTTCTCAACTGGCCCTGACCAATATTCCCAAATTGGTCCTGCATTCCCAAATTGGTCATGCATTCCCAAATTGGCCCTGCCCAGCATTCCCAATGTGTCTCTGGCAGCAATTATCCAATTTGTCCTTGGCAGCATTCATCCAATTTCTCTCTGGCAGTACTCATCATCTCAATTGGCGCATCATCATCACAATTGGCGCATCAATGACCAACTCTGATAAATTTAACTTCAAATTTGCCTTGTATTCCATATACAATCTAGATTGAGGGGGAGTGTTGGTTTATGTTATTTTTAGTATAATCGTATAATCGTATTTTCACATTTTAAAATTATTTATTCCTTTTAGGATTAGATTAAATATTATTTGCTCTTTTCCTTTTATAATTAGGTCATCTCTTGTACTCTATTTAAACCCATTATTGGGAATTTAGAGAATTTGAATTTCCATCTTTTAACACAAACAACCAAATAGAAAATTTGATCCTGTTTGAAGTCTTCACTTGTTGATGGTGCTGCTCTTTGCACAAACCTTTTTTTAATTTGGTTGGGGGGAGGGGGACGAAAATAGACTTCAGCGTTTTGGTCGTTGATTAGCTCTGTTCGTCAGTTAAACTTGAAATTGTTAATATTATGTGACATGAAAGTTTTTTTAATATATATAAAATCAATTTCCTTACTAAATTCGTCTTGAAACATCTTGCAGCAGGGAGCGGGAGCCTCCAAGAGATCGGGAGTTTGGAAGGGAAGTGAGTAGCAGTGGTGGTGTCCCTTCAATGAACCAAAAATCTGTATGTCATGTTCATGTCTCTAGGACTTTTAATTCCTTTCTTAATTCCTTGTGGGGGGCATTTGGTCTGAGAATAGTAAGTTGGCAGAAGAAAAGACAAGTTTGCTACTTGAATATTCCTCTTTTTGACCTGTTAGAGAAACCAAGGAAAACAGTTACTGCATTTATAAATCTTTTGGCAGAATCTTGTTTGGGCATTTCCATGGTCTGGATTCTGGGTGGAAGGAAACCATATACTTTAACCAGGGTTCAAAGCGCAAGCCGCAACGCAAGGCGATACTCTCCTTGATCGCCTCAAAGCCAGAGGCGATAAAAAGGCGAAGCCCGAGTCAAGAGAGGCGCAACAAATAAATGCGTAACTAAATAATATATTAAGCATAAATTGATAAATAAAACATATTTCTATTCCATAAAATTTCAAGTTCATATCTAAATCACACAAATTATGTTATTATAAGATATACCATACATATTAAATTATTATTTGTATAAAAAATTAAAGTTAACCAAAAGTATAAAAAAAAGATTATTATATATATATATACACAAATTATTTATTCGTTTATTTTAGGGAGATTTCATATTATCTTGTTTACTATTCTATTGGGGTTTTCTATATAAAAGGAACCTCACCCCTCATTTGTAAATGACTGAAATATAATGAGAATTATTTTTATTCCCTAAAATCTAGTTGGTATCAGAGCAACAAAAGAAAAACCCTAAATTTTGTGATTCTTAACCTCTGCTGCAGCCAGACCCACCCTCGCCAGTATCAGTTTCCCCCTCAATCGGCCCCTTCAGGTGATTTCTCTGGTCCAGCCTTAGTCAATTCTCACAAGTATCAGCATTTGTCCCATATTCACCATCATAAATTTTCACAATTTCACTGCCGGAGAAAACTAAACTATGAAAATAGAATTCTATAAATCAAATTCCCCTTTGGTGCTTGGTATCTAAGAAACCGGTGCACCAAAGAAATGAAAGAATGACATTGAAGAGAAATGAAGTGAGGGAAGTAAAATGCAAAAGAAAACCAAAAGGACATTTCAAATTTTGTGAATGGGGTAGAGAAAGAGCCTTCCAATTCCACATGGTCCGGAAACTCGGAATATAAAAAACTATATAGCTAGGGTTCTATCCAATTGGTATTGAAGGGTTTTCAATTCTTGCGATGAGCATAAATAATGAGTAGCTTAGGGACAGGTGTGGTTATCCTAGGTATAGTGAAGCGAAGCTCTGATTTCTCGGTTTCAAAATATACCAAAGATCATGCATAAAATTTTATTATAGGTGCTATGATGAATGTCTGTATTTATCCAGTTTCATGACCCGATGGACAACGTTTGGCCTTGAAGTCAATGTCTCAGGACTGAAGCATTCTTTCATAGAACTTCACTTTATGGGAGAGCTCGATTTTTATCCTTCTTAAAATCTGAGATTACTTGCCTCTTTTTATCAGTGTATTATGTATTATAATCAAATGATTTATTTTCTGTATCGAGAAGAGAAATACTGAAATTTTAACCCATAGTCTTGATTCTCTTCTTATTACGTGCATAAGTTTGCACCCCAAACTTCAACAGGTGAACACAGCCAGAACCGTCGCCGATCTGAGAGCTCCCCCGACTTTGCAAGGAATGCTGGGGTACCGTGCCCACCGCCGCGAAAAAGAAAGTCCAAACACCATGATCATGTTAACAAGGACAACAATAATGATCATGGTCACCAGCACCCCTATCATCAACATTCAGAATCCCGAGCTGCCTTTGATGCCTCTACTAGACTCACTGCCATTGCAGCTGCAGACCACCAGCAAAAGATGACCGTGTTCAATAGAATTAGCTTCCCTGAGGGAGAGACAGCGAAGAAACGAAAATTGCACTCTTCAAAAGAAGCACTAACAAGCGACTCTGGCACTTCTGCAACACATCACAAGCCCTCGACCAATGGATACTATGATGACTACAAGGCAAAAACAGTCACAACAGTGACGAGCAGTCGCGGCAGTGAGTCAAGTGACGATGATAGGCATTTCAAGCGAAAGCCTTCTAGGTATGAGCCATCACCTCCTCCACCATGAGAGTGGGATCAGGAGGAATCAAGACATACCAGGAGGCTCAACAAGAGAACGAGAACGAGAATGGGAGCGTGAATGCAGTAGCTACAACAAACACAGGTAGTAGTTTGAAGGGATCACAGAGAGCTAAGGCACCCCGAGAAAGCAGTGGTCTCGTGAAAGTGTAGTTCCATGGGAGATGTGCCTTGCCATGGGTTCAAAAAGCCCGGCTCCCGTCATCTGACTGGCGGTACGAGGTCCGAAATTGACGTTCAAAGTTCCAAATTGGTTTCTGTATTGGGGCTCAAGTGTAAGTGCAAGCATATGTATGAAATGAGATGCCATTGATTTTGGTTGTCATCGGATTTAATAATTATACAAATGAGAGGCTGTGCGTTGTGTTTCAGCTTTTCTCTATTTGCTTGTCATCAGATTTAATAATTATACGAATGAAATTATCATTCTCTTTTTCTTTTGATTCTCTCTGAGTTTATCATTAATGCTTCGTTTTTCTTGTTATTTTACTTCTCTTTGTTAGGAATGAATGATCTCAAACATATTTTATTCAATTTTAATTCCACTTGTTTGCGAGTTTAAATCGAATTCTTGTTATTTCAACTTTATTTAGTATTTATTTATATGTATGGTTTTTACGGTGTTTGTTATGGGTGTGCTCTTCTTACACAGCAATTTGTACCAAAGTAAATTTTAAAGTATTTATATCTTTAATTATTAATACGGTTTTAATATTGTATTATAAATATTCATTAACATAAATATATTATGTTGGAATAGAAATTTTGACAAATCAAAACTTGTCATGTCATTATCCTAAAAATTAATGGAAAAATTAAATTGTGTTTATGGTAGATTATAAATCAATATTGTCCTAAAATTAAATGGATTAAAAGTTGATTTATTTAAAATTTTGGTTAAAGTTAAAATAGGTCAAGCCCAAATCAAGTTCAAACCATTGACTCAAGTCCAAATCCATTTGAAGTCCATAAAAACTCTATAAATAGAGAGCTCCATCTTCATTTGAGAATACATTTATGATCTAGAAGACGGGTTTGAAATTTTAGACTTTAAGTTTCTAAAAAGCTTCAAGCTTTAAAAGGCAATCTTGAAGATTGAAGTTGAAGAAAAAGACTTAAAGTCTATTTAGGCGGTTTTGACTTAAAACCTATTTAGTTGAAGAAAAGACATAAAGTCTATTTAGGTGAAAGACTATAAAGCCTAATTAGGTGGTTTTGAAGATTGAAGCTGAAGAAAAGACTAAAAGCTTATTAAGGCGGTCTTAAGAATAAAGCTTCCATATAGAGGTGTCCATTTTCCCCGCGGGGACCTGCCCCTAACGGGGCGGGGAACGGTGCCGGGGACGGGGGGAAAAATTCTCCGTGAGCTAATCGAGGCCGGGGACGGGGAATGTATTCCCCGTCCCCAATTCTCCGATCCCCGCCCCGTCTAATTTATTTTATTTTATTTTTTAAATATTTTTTTTTCTATACTTTACCCATTTAATTTTTGAATAAAAATATATTTGTTGATGAAATTATCTATTCATATGAATATTTTTCTTCAATAATTAACATTATAGTTGAAA
>JBBMKA010036729.1:0-22780 GCA_037833695.1 Sechiopsis laciniata | reverse complement strand
GAGTCCATTAAGCCCAAACGGGTATTCGGTCCAATAAAAATGAAATTGAGATTCGATTCAAGATTGATAGCCCAAAAAGGGCATCATCTTGAGGGGGCATGTTGAGAATCTCACATTGATAAGGTGAGGATATCTCCTAGTGTTTAAAAAGGTAGGCGGACTACTCATTTCATTACCAATTGATTTTGAGATGGATGTCCACACTATCTAATAGCATGCATAATGTAATAGCTTAAGTTTGAGTAATGAGAGGATTATGTGTGATCTATATATTTCAGTAATGAATGTGTAGGACATGTGTATTCTATTAGTTAGTTATGGTCGTTCTTTTTTGAGACATTTGAACTTTTGGGATTAGATCTAGACGTTATATATTTGCATAGACTTCTAGTGATTATAGAGCTAAACCAGGGTGCATTCAAAGATTCGATGGGTGTATATAGCCTTAACCATTTCTTGTATTGGAGTCGGCTAAGGCTCTGAAGGCTAGTAGGTGTGAGATCGTAAGTGACATCGTGACATAGAATCCAGCAATTAAAGATAATTAGTTTAGGATAACTAAGTTATCTTCTAACTTGATATAGTATGATGATCGAGAATTAAGTATCGATAAGTGAATAGAGTTTATGGTGGAGCTTGAGTGTATGTGCTAGGGAGTATATTTCAGTTGCGAGAATGATGTCATCGTTAAGTGAGACTTAGATGGTATAAGTCACGAAAGAATTCATGAAGTTAAATGAAGGAACTCAAGTTTCCTTCGGTAGTCGGTGAGGTTGACTTGCTGTGCAGTATGAGGTTGCTCCCTTAACTCTAAGGGTAGTGGTTGGCTTTGTTACATGGGTTATCATGACAAGCATGTTGTGGGGTCATGCCCACCATTCAATATTAGTATGCGTTTGTGTGTCTAAAGGGTTGCTAGATAGCCTTATGAGGGGATTTATTTTAGACTATCAACTGAATGACAGGGAGTATGGGGTTTGTACCTTTACATCGTTATGTAGCAGGTAACATGGAGTACTCTGTGAGCCCCATCAGTTTAAGCATAACGTTTTCTTTTAGCATCTTGTGGACTCAGAGTTTGAGATCAGAGGACCATATGATTCCTTGTCTTGGGTAGCAAAGCAGCAATTTTAGTTACAACTACAATAGTTTGTGAGGACGGTGTGCGGTTCTAATGATTAGTTAAGCTACTTGGTATTTTTATACTAACTTGTTATACTCTATTGCATTGCCCTTGCAGTTCAGCTCGAGACGGGGTGACGAGACTTGCTTTGGATTTCATTAGGCTATGTGAGGCGTTTCTCGAACTAGATGATGAGATTCAAAATTTAAAGGTGTTACAATCTTGAACTAATTTATACACTATCATGAGACAATTGCATGATTTTTACCACCTGTGATTATTAAAGAAATAATCTATAGGATTTTTTTTTTATATATATATCATAGGTTAAACTTATCACTAACAATTATCAACTCTCTTAGGACTAAAAAAGATCTTAATAAAGTTTTTAAAAAAAGAGGATCTTAATTTAAATTTAAAACATAAAAATAAAAGTAAATAAATAAATAAACTAGGGTGTCAATCAATACATAAGTGTGAACTCCTTGTTTTCAAATTCTTAAATTTTTTTTGTAAGTTTAAATTCCTAATAATTCATCTGTCGTAAAATGTGAATTAGGTTAAGAAGTAGATAAAGAAATAGGAAAAGTCATAAATGTAGTGAAACAGGTCAAATATTTGGTGAAGAATATTACATTATGAATTCAATGCTTTTGACTCATCTCTTAGCTATTGAATTCGTGTCTCCAAAAAGTCAAAATGGACTTCACCATTAAATAGTCTTGTCATTGACTTTTTTACTCTCTTCTCTTGTCTTCCAAACGCAACCCACCCTTCTCATAAAACCTATAACATTGATTGCTTTAGAAATTTCTCTCCATTTCAATTTTTATTTTTTCATTTTTTTTTCTAATTTACTATTCTCTTTTGTTATGATAATGGAAGAGTAAAATATTTTGTACTAACTTAATATTTAAGTTTCAATAAGTAACAGTTTATTCTCTATATTTCATCATATGTAGCAATTTAATGCTTATTGTAAAAGAGTAGTTTAGCGGCATCAAATGTATTTTCACAACCAAAAAGTCATGAGTTTGAATCTCCTCTCTTTTTTTATTTTTTTATTTTTTGAGTACAAGTTGAGGGAGGAGGGAGCACAAACTTTATAAATAGGGTATACTGCTCTCAAATAAATAAGAGTCAAATATCAAATTTTGGGATCGAGCCCATGACCATGGTGTTGAACTATAATATATGACAAACTGATTAAAACTGAATGTATTTACAAATGGTAAAGACTAAGCTATTATATAAATCCTTTTTAAAACAAAGAAGTTATATACCGAATGAATTAGTGACACGTTGGTTATCTTGATTGATTGTAGTCCAATTCAATACTATGAATTGGTGACATGTTGATTATTTGAGAGCAGTATGTATCTTGTATATAGGATTTGTGGCCCCAGTTCCTTAATTTGTACTAAAAAATTTGTTTTAAATTTGAACATATAGAAACTATGTTGTTTTATTATTATTTTTATCTTATTTGTGAATATGAGGATTAGCTTACATGCATTTCAACTATTTTTATGAGATATATCATATAACTTTACAATATTTGATTGTAAAAAAAATGGTAGAAATTAATTCTTATATAGGTGAGCATTATAGATGAAATTCATATTGTTTTATTCTAAAGTCTAGGCATTATATGGTCACAAATTTGCAAGGCATATGCACTCAATTGCGTGCCTGCTATTTTTTTATTGAAACGCTACAAGATCATTATATATTAAAGTTTAAAACTAGTTATTTTCATAAAACTTCAATGTCCATAAATATTCTTGGAAAAATTAAAAATTAATATATTAAATTAATAAATAAAATTTACAAATAAGTCAAAATGTTTGATTTTTTAGTTTGACAATGAAGTGGAGTTGGAATTGTGACCTTTTAATTCATCATATACATTAATATTGTTGACCTATTATTTTTTAGAGAATTAAAATATTATATGTATATATATATATGTATATGTATATATTATTTGAATTTTGTTATATAGGAGTGAATGGATATTTCTATTGTACCGTAAATAATTGAAACATGAAAATATAGAAACAATGTGAATTTAATATATTCAATTATTTTACGGCACAATAGAAATATATATTAAATTCACATTTTTTTCTATATTTTGATGTTTCAATTATTTTAGGGTACAATAGAAATATCCATTCACTCCTAACTCAAGCACACGCAAAGATGTGGACTCTTATGGAAATTTAATATCATGACAATTACTTTAATTTTCAGAAGCTAGTCAATCATATTTCTTATTTTCCTATTAAAATATGTTTGAGCAAAATCTCGTAGACCAGTTGTCAGTTCAATGGATTTTGTTTATAAAACAAGTGGAACATAAAGTTCTGAGACAATGGGTGTCAAATGTCAAAGTTAGCTTAACTGATTTACATTATACACATTTTTTTAATGGAAAATTCATCTCCATGCTTGCTTTAGTCACTTTTGATCTTATATTTTTTTTAAAAGTTTCATTGAAAAATCAATTTATAAGGGTTGAAATTAATATTTCATTCAAAATCTAGCACCAAGGTTGGACAAAATCTAACAAATACATTAATCAGTGTTCCCATCATAATTTAATCCCTCTGCTTAGTATGAATTCACTTTCATTATTACTTTTTTCTTCGTAAATTATTTTAATTTTCCTTAAAATTAGGAATAAAATAAAAATACCCACCAGACTTAATAATATAAGAAAATTTTCCCTGCAAATTAAAAATTAGGAACTTTAGCTAGGGATAGACTCTCGGATCAGTGATATTAATTATCTAATATTATCTAATATTTTGAGGTGGAACACTTCATATTATCTAATATTCTTAGATGTTAATTGGTTATTCTTATTTTGGTCCGATCGTTTTCAAGATGTAGAATGAGCTCGAGGTTAGGGTCGAGGATTGTTTTATCCCGTCCTCGATCCCCTTTTATAGGAAGATATACTGTAATCAGGTGGTTATTTATTAATGCTATGCTATGTTTGGTTTCAAAAAAAAAAAAAAAAAAAAAACACTACAAATTCACTGAAACACATCAATATCAAGTTTGGGTAGATTATTGATACCATTTCTTAATTATAGCAATTGTTACACCCCTAATAATAAAAATAAACCCTCAAAAGTTTTATAAGAATTAGTCCCTTTAATTAAGTCTTTAGACTTTTAGATTTAAATCTCAAAGGGTCCATTAAATTTTGTGGATGAGACATTCATTGGATTCCTTTTTAAGGGAAGAACATTTATTTGATTTTCCTTAAATTAAGCGATTAAAAACGGGATGACAAAAGGATGAGGAGATGGAGAAAAGTATAACCTAATTTGAAAAATAATTTTCTTCAACAACTCATTTGGGGTTTCTCAAATTTTATTGGTGAACAGATATGTAATTATATTCATTAATTGCTTGTGTTTGTCATCTTTGACAATGGCTTCCCGATAAATACTTAAGAAAGCTAGAGTCGGCAGATGACACTGTGGGTTGAGAATTCAATTAAGTTAAACTAAAACGTGATAAATTATGAAAATCACCCCTCTCATTCTATAATATTTAATTGTAATCAAGTACTTTTAAATAAGATGAGAGTTAAATACTTATTTTCAAAATTAAACTCGTGACTGGGGACTGTGTATATATTCACACCGTAGTTGTAATGTCCTATACAAAGATTTGAATACAAATTTAGATTTCATATTTAACATCGACGATTTTGATATTCTTTGACTATATATACTATCTACTTTGATTAAATTTCTTCTAAGTTTTCTAAGAGAACACCTATTATAAAATTACTTCAAGCCAACTATTCTTAATTTTGAGTTTTTCATGATTGCACAACTAAAATGTAAGGTGTGTATTATTGATATAAGAAGCAATTGTTGATACTAAATATGGTTTTGAACCGTAAGTTTGTTTTTGGATCGAAAAATGCATGCAAAAGAGAAAATATGGGGCGAGAAGTCGATGAGCTAACACCGATACTCTGAAGTCCAAGTTAGATATCTATCCCAAATGGTAATAGAATACTCAAGAACAATGTGATTGTTTGTAGAGAGACCATAAACGCTTTTCATCTTTCAACCCATTGCAGTAAGGGCTAATCCATTCTTATAGTTTTCTACTCGTAATGCTTCGTTATTAAAACAAGCCACATATTTTGCTAGGGTTCTTGTTTTTTTTTTTAATGGTGAGTAGATGGGTAGCAATTTTTTTCGTATCTCTTCCCCTTAAGAATTCGGTAACGAATACACGTGCTCACTCTCGAAACGAGTTTATTGACCTACATTTAGTTCGATGGTATTGTCAGCTTGGAACATAGGCTCTACACTTGATAGCATCTTGGAAACCATGATGTTTCATCCATGATCTATAGGTGTCTAAATGTTTGATCAGATTTTTTGTGCCGTTATATGCTTTCATCGTAAGGACTTTAAATTTTACCCGGATTTTGACCTTCATAATCTCCTGGGTAAAGAGTGGATCAATTAAGTTTAACAAATCTTTTAGGTTTATTTCTCCATGACCTCACGCCTTTTTCTATATTGTCTAGTTCACTCTTTATTCCAAAAATTTCATCTTCCCAAGGTTGTCTACTATTTCTGCTCACTTTTTGTCTTCGCAAATAAATTCTCCTAGTGGGATTCCTTCTTCTTTATCTTTTCCCCTCCATTGGTGTTTCATTCGTGAGATTGTGGGCTACTCCGTCTATGACTAATCAAGTTATGACGAGACTCAGTTTTTGGGTAATAAGATATACGCCTTTATTTCTTCAAAAGAAAATGTTGCATATTAATGGTTTATTTTATCAACAATTCTTTAACTTTCGACAAATATGAATGTGAACTATGACTTAATAGTTTTATTGTTTGGTGGAAATTTAGTTCAATACCAAGTTACGGCTTTAATTTCAAGAATCGGTATTTGCCTCTCATTTATTATTTTTTTTAGTCTAACAAATCTTGAAGAAAAAAATAAGTTATGTATAACCTATAAATAATTTAGATTAGTTCAACATCATTTTTTGTTGTGTGAAGTTTTTGCTCGTTATTTTTGTTTTAATTCAACAATATGTAGGAGTGAGAGATGCAAATCTATAACCTCATGGTTATTGGTCGTACATGATATCGTTAAAGTCTTCTTTGATTATGAACCTTAATATTATCAAGGGTGGTATGATATTAATTTTATATTACTTGTAATTTCTTTATGGTATTGGTTATATTTTCATACTTACGTTAATGACTAAAGATTTAAGAATACTTTTATTATTCAACAACAAATTATAAGATTATTTTTTAAAAAAATGTCATTAGATACTCTAACATCTCTTCTCTCGTCCCTACACCCCCAAACAAAATTTTCTATCATTTAATCTCATCTCCTTGCACCCCAAACAAGGTTATTTTGTCATCTCATCTCATCTCCCTACACCACAAACAAGGCTTTTCTACTGTCAACATCTCATCTCCTCTCCACTCCTCTCCTTTCATTTCATCTCACCTGTAGCCAAACACCTCTTAAAGGAACTAATCATCTACTTACAAACAATTAAACAAGAAGTGAATTCCATCTTGTGACGTTACTTTTCCAGCTACTCACTATGACAATCCCTAATGTGGGAGACATATTGAATTAGTGTCGTTGGCTATTTAACCCATTCACAAGGGGGAGTTCCAAGCACACTCAGGATTCATATTATTTCTACATATGATCTTAGTGAAATATTGATTTCAGCCTATAACGGAATTATGTAGACATATCAAGTACTTGTGGTCCACTATTATGCAAACTCTTTTCATAGATACCTCCGACACGCATGTTTTCACTAGAATGACCTAGATTGAGTCATTTGAGACGGTTGCTCATATCGAACAGTGTAATTACTAAGACGAGGCACCCAACCTTTGTCCATATGCTGTAAACTACTTTAGGTTATTGACTTGAATAAAAGATCCACTTTTATGTTTAATACATACTATTCAAGTCTTCATAATAATTACCTTGGGTTTCACGCTTGTTCGGTTTGGATAATGAGAAATAAATAACAATTTGAATAAAATCATAATTCTTTACTAACTTACAATAGAGATTATAAATGTTTTTCAAAATATAAACTAAAGGTATGTTTTGGCCCCATTTTCAAAATGGGTGGTTTAGTTATAATAACCGAACCCATGTTTGGGGGCCCGGTTATATATAAACGGGGTTAACCATAATCTACGTCCCAAAATTTATGAAACGCCGTAAAAAAAAATTTAAACCATCGCCAAATATGGTGGACCCACCTGTTATATATCTTTTTCTTTTCTAAGAAATTCTCTTTTCTTCGTTTTGTTTATTTATATGCTTGAAAGTTCCTTTGTTTAAATATACCATACAATTCAATTTTTAAACTTACTATTGGAGAAAGGGAAAATGACTTGAGATGCAAAGTATACATCACTAAAATTTTTTTTGATTTATATATTGCCCAAAATTTTTAATTTATATACGCTCGATTTTGATATGTAATCTATGTGGTTAAATATCTTAATCAATTAATTAAGAAAAATATTTCTTTCCTAAGGCATTCCAAATCCTTTATAATTTAGTCATTTATAGCTAATCTTGAAAACATGAAATAATGTGGTTCAATCATTAGAAAAATCAAAGTTTGGAGGAACTAAGCTTCACCTTCATTAAGGATAATGAAAACTTTAAGTTATAGGATGAGGATAAGCCCGTTAAATACAACCATTTAAAACAAAAGAAAAATCAAATTATAATGTTTCTATTTTCTATAAAAAAAAGGATTATAGTCATAGCTTGTTAGAAGCATTTCGTTGTCCTAATGTCATAACTTCTTAGGTTGTTTCCTTTGCTTAGGTGTGCCGCTTTTACCTCAAGTGTGTTGACCTAAAAACTACGGAATTTGGGTGTGGATAGATATGAGTGTAACCCAAGTAGGCACGCGCTTTTGCGTAAACAAAGCCATACGGGATTCTAGGATTCTAAAAGTGTGTGTGCGTAAGAAACAAGAATAGTTTGGGCAAACTTAGAAGATCAAGGGATTGGATGCAATAGTTCAAGTGGTAGGAATTAAGTATAACGGGATACAATTTGCCAGTCTAAGTCAAGAAAAATTTGTAGCGATGAATGAACATATTAGGAAATTCGAATTCTAGAGAGAAAAAAGTTTTGAAATAAAGAACTTAGGGATATAATAAAACTTTCTATAAACTAAGAACCATAAGTTGAGCTTAAGGGAAGGCTATTTAGAAACATTATTATGTTCTACTAAGAAACACATTACTAGGGATGAGTAGTGATTCAAGTTTTGGGGTTTGATAGCTCTCAAATAGAGCGCTATTTGAACTAGCACATTATTTAGAAATTTTATAAAGAGAATTGAATGAATTTAGAAGCTAGAGTAAAAGCATCAGAATTAAAATTAGCATGCACCTAACTTAGAGATTGTAAGAAAGAAAAGTAAAGCGTTGGGAATAAAAGCATTAGAAACAGAACATTTCGTGTCCTTCACTGCTTGGAATTACAGCTGCGCTAACATTTTGTCTGTTTCAGAGGGTCTGGGACGAGGAAATGCCATAACATTTGAAGGAAGAAAAAGCTAAACACTAGGATCGTGCCAAATGGAAAAGTCCAACGCTTTTGCAGAAATAAAAAAACATAATCACGCGAATATAAGGATTTTGAAAAGGTTGGAGATCATTTGAAAATGAAGATATTCGAAAAGTGCTAAATCGTGATCTCCAAGCAACCAAGGCCAATATATAGATGAACTAAAAACCCTAGAGGGGGTGCCTGTCCTCAAGAATTGTCCAGCCGTAACTAAGACGATAAATGAGTGAAGTCTGTGGCTCCCGATGAAAAGGATCCACTCCCTTCAAGCAACCGCCACTTTTATCTATTTGTTATTGCTTTTTAGTAGTATAGAGTAGTTTACGTTTTTTTCCATTTTATTCTTGCACAGACATTATTCTCTTTAATGCAACATTTTACTTTTTCTTTTGCTTTACTTTATCTGTGTAGAGTTATGTCTGGTTAGTATTGTTAGTTGAGAGTTAACGAGAAGGATTGTAGAAAGTATGATTTAGGAATGTGTGGGAGTTTTTGAGTTAAGCATGTCAGTTGAATAAAAGAAACGAGTGTCGACTCGCTTTCCACACAAGCTTGCTTAATTATTTGTCTTAGGAGAGGGAGCAATAAGAGAACTACTACATGATTCATTAGGTTAACGCACGATCTCTTTCATATTTAAGAAAAGGTTAGGAATAACAATTTTACTAATGCATACGTAGCCCTATTTAAAGTATATTAATTCGCAGCGGGAGTTAGAGTTAATATAAATAAATGAATGTGGAAGCAAACATTAGATCAAGGGAAATACAAGGTCCACTACTCACCGTTAAGCATGTTCCAAAGAATTGTCGAAGCGTCTCACCTCCTTAACCCGAGCCTTAGTTAATTTCACATTTAGGTTTAAAATTCCCAAAAACATAAACAATAATTTTTTTTTACTTTTCTCGCAAAACTCTTATATTAATTAAACTAATTGTAGACATCAATCCCTGTGGAGAACGATAAAACATAATACTTATCACTTGTTACACACTCGACTGTTTATACTTGCGTAGAATGTAATTTGAAAGCGTAGAACATTAATATTAGTGTCTTATCCTTAGAATTTATCATTAGAATAAATATGCTGCACCAAGTTATCAGATCAATGACCCTTAAGGTTTTGTTAAAAAATGGATATAGTGGATGAGAGCATGTTTAATGTCAGTAAATTATTCTTTCATCCTAAATGGAAAGCCTAGAGGTCGTATAAAAGCAAAGTGTGGCATTCAACAAGGAGATCCTCTCTCGCCTTTCCTTTTTGTCATAGCCATGGACTACTTGTCTCGTCTTCTTGAAGATGCATCGGAAAATGATCTGGTTAAAGGCTTTTATATTAAAAAAAAAAAAAAAGAACTGTAAAAGCCCCTTGAAAAGCCTTAATATTACAAGTCTTCTCTTCCCATATGATACACTCCTTTTTACACACATTGAAGATATTCAAAAGGTTTAGCAACTTTTTACTGGATTAAATCTTTTCAAGCTTCAACAAGTTCAAACATCAATGATCTGAAGTCGATGCTATCGAGTATAAATCTCACAAATATAGAAATTCAAGAAGTCTCAGATATTTGGGATATCTCCGTGAAGCTCTTTGCTCATTAAGTATGTAATGCCCCAAATTTTGTTAATAGGTTTGTAAAAAAAAAAAAAAATCATTTGATTTTGGAAGGAAAAAAAGGGGAGTTTTGTTGTTTTAAAATAAAAGAGAAAAAGGGGAAAAAAGGAAGCCCATTTGTGGGATTAAAAGAAGAGGGAAAAGAAAAAAAAAAAAAAAAAAAAAGGCATTTAAAAAAGAGGAAAAAAATGAGTTTTTTTTTTTTTTTTTTAATTTTTTAATTTTTTAATTTTTAAATAAAAGAAAAAAAAAACCATCATCATCTTCTTCTTCTTTTCTTCTTCTCCCCATTTAACTTCAAACCCTAGCTGCTCCTACTGTGTCGTTGCCTTGCCCACCGCCGACCATTGCTAGCTGCTTGGCGACAACCATAGAACCCGCAGTGAGCCCCACCCCTCCGCAGATCGTACCCGCACGCGACCCCTCCCCTTCTCTCTAGCCGCCGCCGCGAGCACACTCGTCTACGTCACCGTCGTTCCAGCCGTGCTACCTGCCTCACCTGAGCCACCATCTGCACAACACCCTCGACCTTCGCGCCCCTTCGTAGGTGTTCTGTTCCCTCGATTGCCGCACCCCAACGCCAGCGACGAACCCACAGTTGCGCAGCAGCATTTTTGACGTCGTTCTAGTGTTCGATTTGTTCTGCCTTTGTAGCTGCAGCCTTGCACGTGCCATTTTTTGGTTGTTCGAGTTTTGGGTAAGTTTTTACAACCTCGAACTCTTGGGTAATCTATATTTTTTTGTTTTGGGTTTTATTGTTGACTTAGAGTTTTGGCAGATTGAAGCGTATGTTGTCGTTCTGCTTATTCTTTGATTCTCGTTAGCTTTGGATAGTCGTGTTCGTGGGTTTGGGTAAGATTCTCGATGCAATTCCTTGCTTCTAGTAATGGTTTTCTGCTGAAATTAGTGGCTGATTTTGTTGGATATAATTAATAGGTTGTCGTGGTTCAAGTTCACGCTGGTTTGAAATTGTTGGACTGTACTGTGTTGACTTTTCTGGTAAGGACCATTTCTACTCGGGTTTTGTAGACCTTGTACAAGGCAAAACTTACTGTGTTATCTGATACATGTCGATGTTGGAAAAAGGCGTTTGATATGTGCATGCTTGTTTGTGACTGGTTATTATTTTGTTAGTTTGTTTACTCTGTTTGTGGTGCTTCAGGGTTATGAGGTCTCGGGATACCACCTTGCGTATATGTCATAAATATTTTAACTGTAATACATGCCGAGATTATGGGGTCCTGGTGTGTCAATTCTTTTAAATGCATGTTCTGTTGTTTCTTGTTCGATATGTTGTTGTGATGACATGTTTTGGTATATAGCTAGTCACGATCATGTATGTTAGTATCCTGCTAGAATGCAAGTTGTGTTGTTGAGCATGTTTGGTGATCTGTTAGGACTAAGCTATTAAATCCTCATGTTATGAAACTGTTTAGTTGTCATCATCTAGAAGCTATAGAGAACACAATGAACGTTGTTTTCATTGGGCGGTGCCATTGAGAATTTAATCTTGCGCCCGATAGCCGGGGATGTGATGTAACATGCCACCCCCGGTGATGCCTAGTTTGTAGCCCTTTTAGGTGGGCCTTAATCATATTGTATTCCTGCTATGAGAGGGTTTTAGCTTAGGACGATAGGTGTGAACAGGCTTACTCGGTGCATTGGTGAGGGCCTTTAGGACCGTGACTCAGTGGACACCTTTCTTCGAGTATTTAGGCATGTCGACCTAGACCAGGTCAGTCTGTGTAGGCCTACACCTGACTGATTTACAACACCCTGTGAAGTATGCATACACGTACCGAGTGTCAAGTAGATGGCTCACCTGGACCGGTGTCGTCAGTACTCCAGTAGAGAAAAGTTGTGTTGAGCTAGATAGTTGTGTAACGAACTTTATGACCAGACGTATTATCTAGAACAGGTGAGTGTCTCAAGGGCCTCACAAGCAGGTCATGTAACAAATCCCATGACCAAGTAAAATTTAGAGGTTAATTTCATAATGTATATGTATTGCTAGCATGTTAGACTCTACCTTGTGCATTGTACCACTGTTGGAAAGTTCTTACTGAGTATTCTTTTATACTCACCCTTTCTGTGGTTTCTATTTTTCCACCAGGTAACCAGGGACACCACCGAGACGGTTAGATGAGAGGTGCTGAAGTGATCATGGGTGAAGCTTGCTGCGTAGTGATTAGTTGATAGGACAGTTGTCAGTTCCATTTTTCATTGTTGGCATGTTAGCATAAAACTCCTATTATTTCTATTTAAAATGTTGGTTAACTGTCGGGCATGAATGCCTCATTCTTTTTATTTAATTTATTTAATTATTTTAGTTATTTTAATAAACACATTGGCCAAGGGTCTTCCCATTTGCTTGATTATTTGAAATAAATTTGACAGGAACCGTTATTTGAAGTTTGAAATTTGAAATAATGCACATTTGTAATTGTTTTTTATTAGTCATGACGTAAGAAACGTACTTTAAAATTACGGGTCCTTACAGCTTATTTGGGTATGTCTCTTGGGGGTATCCCTAAAAAACAAGCCTTTCTAGAACTAGATCGAGGAAAATATTTAGAAAAAGTTATCTTCATAAAAATATCGATACTTATCGAAAGGTGATAGATTGACGTTAATCCAATCAGTCCTAAGTAACCTTCTCACTTATTATTACATTTCAATCTTCAAAGCCCCAATATCCACATATAAAGCCATAAAAAAATCTATGAGGATTTTTCTCTAGGAAGGTACAAAGTCGGGAGGATCTCATCTAGTTATATGGGATATTGTTTCTCGAACAAAAGATAATGACAGCCTTGGAGTGGGTAATTTCAAGACACAATCTTAAGAGTTAATTCTAACATTATAACATTGTTGGTTTACTGACAGTCCTTTATAAATTATTCACCTTCGATTTTTTGCTTTTACTACTCAGCTTGAGCTTACTGTTTATGAAGCTTGGAATGTTATAAGCAAAAAATGGTTGTTTACACCTAGACGACAACTTCGGGATAAAGAATGCATTCCCCCCCCCCCTAAAAACAAAGACTCTGAAGATAGAGACATTTCCTCTTGGTGCCACACACCTACGAGACTTTACACAGTAAACTCTTATCATTAGAGTCTCATATAGACATTTCTTTTCATAAAATTGACGACACGTTGTGGAAGACTTATATGCATAAAAAGGTTAAATTTTTCATAGGACAGTAGTGTTGGACACATGATGCCAATTATGGAATAAATGGTGATGATGAAATATATGCCGAGAGGCACAAGAATCAATCACCCATGCTAAACTAGAGGAACACTACGAGATGATGCAAGATAAGTACATGCTACATGCACAGTATTTACAATTGGTTCTGTAGATGCAGCACGAAGATGTGAATTGAGAAAATCCACAAGTTGAGTGCATTGAGACGGGCTAAGACTCGTTAGAAATTCAGATGGTGAGTTTAAGGCAGGCATATTTGCACTGACATTCACAACAGGAGTAAAAACAGAGGTTGTTGCTGAAGAATGAGTAGGAGTGCGGTACCCCGGTGGAAAGCCATGTAGGTGGTAACATTTGTCTACCATATGACCAAGGCAGTTGCAATGAGTGTAAACCAGTCGTTCCTTGCACTGCTAGGAACTAGATTGAATGCGTTCAGAAGCAAGTAGAGCAACGAAATCTTGTGAATAGGATGAACCAAGATTGACAGTTCTTTGACGTTCTTCTTGAATAACAAGTGGAAAGACCTTATTGATGGATGGTAATGGATCTATAAGGAGTATTTGTGAACGCACGTTCGAGTAAGTATCACTCAGTTTCATAAAAAAGAACATTACATATTTAGTATCAAGGTGTTGAATTAAAGGTTTCAAAGCACCGCAAGAACATACATCAGTGGGGCAAAATTCGCACAGATCTTGCCAAATGGTCTGGATTTTAGTGAAATACGTCTCAACAGAGAGATTACCTTGAATTGTGGTCGCAATTTCTTTTCGTAGTTAGTAAATACGCGGTTCATTGCTCTCCTTAAAACGTTCTTCAAGTTCATTCCATATCTCCTTGACAATGCCAGTATAAATGATGCTTGCAGTGATCTCTCTTGTGACTAAATTCATGATCCAAAAGGCTATTACATCGTTGATACATTGCTAAGAAGGTAGAAGCTTCGTATTTCCTGGTTTCTCGACCTTACTAGTGACAAATCCTTGTTTATTGTGTCCTGATAAAGTAATCAGCATCGCTCGCTTCTAGATATTGAAGTTTTCAGCACTAGTAAGAGGCTAATAACGAGTGAAGTTGTTGTTGTGAAGGATGGATGCATCGAGAAATGACTGAAATTCGTTTCCAAATTGAGATTCGTCTCAGTGTCCGTGTACGTCTGAGTGCCGCTGTTGGAACTATCGTCTTGTTGAGTACCTTTTTTCTACCATTGATGGAGGTCGAAAGAAGGTAGAAAGAGGCAAGAAAGCTAGGGCACAAAAGTCGAGAAGAAGAAGTTAGGGCACAAAAGGCGGGAGAAGAAAGGGGAAATCACTTTTGGCTCTACTCTGATACCATTTCAGATGTAAAAGAGGATGTAACAACCCCATTTGCTTTATTCAAATAATAAAGAGAAAATGAGTTGGTTTTCATTTGCAGGTCTTTTAGTAAATAAGTTTAAAGAAAATGGGCAAATGGGTCATTTGACCTTTGATATTTAAGTCAAATTGTGGATCCCTAAGTCTGGTTTTCAGCATTGCTCATCGCCTCCCTTGTTGAGGTCTGAGTAGCTCATTAGAGTTCTTGTCGTCGCCGCCTTGGAGAGTGTTGTTCGTCATGGGTTAGAGTGTCGTAGAACCATCGCGAGTTCGTGGTTTTCAAAGCGAGGAGTGTTTGTGTGGTCGTGGGTTTGAACAGCATCGTGGGTTCGCATCAGTTGGGTTCTGCTGTGTTTGCAGGTTTCTTTGTAGCTCTGCCACCAATCGATGTCGTGGGTGCAATTTGCGAGCGTCTCAGGCATCGAGGGGCAATCGCGTGAGATCATTGGTGTGTTCCTTGGGTTTGTCAAAGTGCAGCAGTTCGCTGATGGTGGTTCACAGTAATGTGTAGCTCGTCGCCGTCGTGAGTGGAACAGCGCCGTCGTTTGTCGTTGACGTGGAGTTGAGCGTCGCCGCTGCCATTGGAGCTGAGGTGAGCTCTTCCTCTTTCTTTTGGTAATAGAGAAGATGAAGTGTGTTTGGTTTAAGTTTAAAGTTATTTAAATGAAGGATAAGGGCTATTTGTTTGTAAGTGTTAAGATATTAAATGGGAGTTTTGCCATGTTTGTTTTCTAGTTTAAGGCTATTTAAGTTAAGGATAAGGAGTGGTTGCTTGCACGTTTTAAGCTATCTAAATCATGGATAAGTGGTGTTTGTTTACAGGTTCTAGGTTATTTAAGTTATGGATTAGGGGTGTTTGTTTGCAAGTTATGGTTATTTAAAACGTGGATTAGGCTTGTTTAGTTAATGGGTTGGAGTTAGTTAAAGTTAGAATGAAGATTGTTTGGTTGTTGGTTCATGGGTATTCAAGTTATGAATAAGCAATGTTTGGTTATGAGTTTAGGGAGTGTTTCATTTAAAGGTTGTTTGGATTTGGGTTTAATAGTATTTTTAAATGGCAAGTATTGACCCTTTGACTTTTATGTTGACCAGTTTTGACCCGAGCTATTTCTTGTTCATCGAGCCGAGTTTGTGAGGCATAGCCGTCAGATGTCTCTGGAACACATTTTTCATGGTTCTTCACTATTTGATCATTTCAATATTTTGGATCCAATTTTGATGGTCCGAGGTGCTAGTTTTGACCAGTTTGTTTGTTTTAGGGCTTGAAGTTATGTTTGGACACGTGGAACTACCAGGAGATTCTTGGAGCATTGTTAGAGGATTCGGCCAGGTAAGGGACCCTTTACCCTCTTCTCGAGGACCTGTGGTTAATACATGTGTCGGTTTACTTGCATTAGTTGATTTGTCTGGTTGTAGGATGACCATGTGTATTGTATGTTGCATTTGATTGCATCGAGAGCATATTACATTTCATGCCTTGTCTTTTGTATGACTAGTGATGCATGATTCATGTATGCCTGCGTGATATGGTCGAGTTACATGTGGTTCCATGATTGTCCTTATATGAACTTACATGATGTTTGATGCACAACTTGATGCCTCGTTTGGACCCAAACGAGTCATGGAGACCAGATAGAGGAGACTAGTAGGTGGGTGTGGATGATGATATTCGGGCTCACACCCCAGCTTGAGGTGATATTCTCTTGCTCCGCAGGACTTCTGTGGATGGTTGGCTGGCCAGGTTCACGGCCCTGGATGGTTTCTACTAGTAGCCTAGGCACTGTCCAGATATGTGGTATGGGCTTGATATAGTTCCTTGGTGATTGGTATGGCACCACCTCTCGCCATGAGTATGAGGCCTGAAGCCAACAAAATGCTCGACTCGCAGGATCCCTCTAGAGTAGGTTGCCAGATTTTCCTCGAGTCAGAGGACTCTTGTAGTCTTTTGGTCTTGGGGTCTACGATCTTTAGACCGGTCTACGAGGTGCTTGTCAAGGACGAGGTTTCTTGACCTAGCACCCAGGAGCTTGGGTTTTGTATACCCTTTGGTTATGTTATTGATCATACTTGTTTGCTGATGTTTGTATTCTTGTGCATGTCTGTCCCTGAGCTGGGGGAGCCTTACTGAGTTTGCAAAAACTCACCATTTCCACTATGGAATCTCCACAGGTACTACTAGACTGTACCGAGATGGATGATCGATAAAGTTGGAGATAACCATGGGACCTACTACATTATTTTGTGTAGAGTCTTTTAATTTATTCCTTCTGCATGAACTATTTATGGGCATGATAAATTGTACATATTTACTCGAGCTTTTATATTTTGACTCTTGGGTACCCTCTGATTCTTTTAATGGATTTAATGTTTTATAAATTTGTTTGTAAACAGTCGATTTGAAGCCGTTTTGCTTTTATACATGCCCTAGATGTCGAATACCATTTTCATGCATTTAGAGTTAATGAATTAGGTTTAGACCCTGATTTGGGTTGGGTCCTTACAGAGGAAAAATACTTTATTCATCGATAATCCTCTTTAAATAGAGCCAAAATTATACAGCTGGATAATGACCTAATAACAACAGTAACAACATGGTTGTAACAATATAACAAAAATAATACAATCCTAATAGCTATTTTCTATGGAGGCCTCAATATACAAGTGATAAAATGCAAAAAAGATTCCCTTCAAAGGCTATATCTCCATCCATATGTTGTTTATGTAAGAGAAATGTTGAATCACAATTCCAAATTTTAGTCTTTTGCTCCTTTTCTACTGCTATATGGGACAAACTTTTTTAGTGACTGATATCTTAGATGTTGTTAGAGATGAAGATAAGTTTATTTCCCTTTATAAATGGTGAAGTATCCCTTATTTTGAACAATGCTAAATCAATTCTTTGGAGCAGTCTTTTTAGGGTTATTTTGTGGTGCATATGGAAGAAATGCAATGCCCGTATCTTCAATGATTTATCTACTTCAAATGAAGCTCTTTGGGATAACATTGTTATAAATTAACATTTTGGTGCAGAAAATCATCTATTTTCAAGGACTATGAAGCATCTAATTGGAGAGCTTTTCTAATTCCCGCTCATATGTAACTTTCTTAGTATGTTTCTTACATACTTGGTTTGAATATAGCATATTTTTCCAAAAAATAACATTAAGAAAGCATTTAGGGTTGTTATCAATGGTGTTTTCAATTTGGTAAAGTTGGAGAGAAAGATTTGTGAAGGTGCATTAAAGGGAAGAGAAGTGAGAGAGGTCTCTCCCCTACTGCCAAGAAAAAGGGAAAGAAGATTGTATTTCTCTCCTAGCCTCAACCCTTTGTTGTCCTCTCTATTTTTCCAATGTTTTGTTGAAAGACAACATTATATTCTCTTTTGCTCTTGATGTATATTTTTATGCATGAACACATCTCTAATAAAATGTCTAGCAAAGGTCAAAATCTTTGCATAGTGTAGTAGACCCTAGCCGAACGAGTATAGATTTTTCAATATCAATTTCTTTCATTAATCTTGATTCGTTACTGTTTTAATTTGTTTGAAGGCTGTTTGAAAATTTGGACGACATTGATCTTAAAATGTAATATATATTGCAAAGATTAGATAAGTGAATTATAACAATTTAAGATAATATGTGATAATTTGAACCTCCACATAAAAAAAAAAAAAATTGCATGTTAGTTCTACTGATTTATGTTTATTTTAGCTCAAAAGTTTAAGTTAGGGTGTTCATTTTGGTCACAAGTTAAAGTAAAAAAATAAAATTGGAAGGATAACATTGATGGTTGATCATTATTAAAATTCAAAGAAAGAGATATGATAACGTTGTTATATAAATTTGTTTTTATCAAATTTGAGAGTTCAAATACATGGTATGGATTAGTGTGTACTCATTACTTGTCAAATAAAAAAAAAGAAAAAGAAAAAAGGAAAGTGTGTTCTCATTATGAGAGATTCATAATTGAGGACTTTTTAAAAAAAAAGCAATTTCTTTAAAATTCCATCCCACAAGGGTCACAACTACTTTTTTTATTGCTCTATTCGTGAGATATAAATTTATTTCATGTCCATCCTTTTGAAGGCAATTCATGTTTTTTCCCTTCAAATAACAAAATTCCGAAAATGTAGTAAAAGAAAGTAGCTTTCACATTTTTTTTATTTCCAATTTAAAAATATCAAAAACATTTTTAAAATTAGAAAACGCACCAACTTTTTAGATAAAAGATACTTTATTAAACCAAAGGAAGAAGGGAAGGGGGAAACCTATTGTAATTTCAACACTAGTTTTATTAAAATAAAAAATAGTTATATTGAACTGGGATTTCATGTTCGTTTATAACAAAGTTATTTTAAACGAGACCATCTTTTTTTAATTTCTTTTTATCATTAATAATAATAAAAAAATTAATCAACATAAAATTAAAACAGTAATTTACCGACTGTTAAAAAAAAAGAGTACCTAACCAGGGTTATTTTTCAATATACAAAAAGACAAAGATCTAAAAAGTATTAATTATATTTTACTTTTTCTTAAAATTTTTTTATTGAGCTAAACAAGTTGAATTGAATTGCGAAAATATCTTCTTTAAAAATGTAAGAGGAAAAAAATTAGAATAAATAAATAACACCCCTTTTTTATTTTTGAAATTGAATCATACAACTAGTTTACCATATATATTTTTTTTTACTTGAATATTTATATCTTACATAAATTCTTAAAAAAGAAAAGAGAAAAAGAAAAAAAAAACTTTCAAAACTTAATTTGATTTTTTAAATTTGATTAGGATTCACAAACTTTTTAAAAAATATGAAACACATGATAAAAAATTTGAATAAAAATAAATTTTAATTTTAAAAATAAAAAATAAAAAATCAAGTAATTATCTCAAAATTTTCACTGTCATACGTTGTCATGTTTTTTTTTCTTTTATTGAGAACAGTCTTGTTATTTTAGGTTCAATCTTGTTGTAATGCAGCTACTAGTATTGCTATAATCGAACCCCTTTTACTTTGGCAAATAAAAAGAGGTCGTCAATGATTCCACATTTGGATTATAGTTGACACATCTGTCTTATTACCAACCACAATATATGACAAAAACTTTAATCTTAGAGAGTTTTAGAAACAAAATGGTTGATAACTATCTAACTTTATTTTTCTTACTTTCATATCTAAATTTTATTTATGTTTTTAAAAATTATATAAAATTTATTTGAAATTTCTGATTTTTTTTTTTTTTTTTTTTTTTTTTTTTTTTTTTTTTTTTTTTTTTTAAGTATAAATAGGGGGAGGATAACCACAAATCCTACTTAGAGTATACTACTTCTCTGAAATAAATTAAAATTAAATACCGATTTTTAGGATCTAATTCATGATCGTAGTGTTAAACGATATTAACACCAAATAATAAAATCACTATACTACTAACTATTTCAATTTAATAATATATTTTTTACTTTATATTTAGGCATGTATATTTTTTTCCAGTCTCTACTAAATAATCTTTGTATTGAAGTTATGGAAGGGTGTTATAACTATAATAAAGTAGGGTCATTAGAGGTGATCTTTTTAGTAGTGTAATAGAGACCACGTTGTTATATTCATGCTTAAGATCTTTCTTATTTTAAATTTATCGAGAATTATCTTCTGAGAATCTTAGGCTTACTAGAATGTCTCCTAGTAGAAATAATTGAAAATGTTATTTATACGTAAGGTTGTAAGTTTAAGCAAACTAGGCTAGGCATGTGTCAAATTTTCTAAATTAATCTTTATTATAATTTATGCTATACTCAATTATGAATTTCCATTGAAAGAGTTGGATGTCACAGGAATCATACAGAGAGAAATAGATAGCAAAATTAAAGTGATTTTCATTTATGAAAAAGTAAGTCTTAAAAGAAGAGAAGAATAGGTCAGAGCTTATATAGCCTGCTGATTAACATGAGATTAGATCCAGCTAATAAATTGACCAACAAAAATGCTTAAAACGGATTAAACAGCTTGAACCTCTTAAACTACCCAGCTGACGTGGACCCCCCCCCGATGTTAGATGAATAGAAAACATTGAGCTTGGAAACTAACGGAAGAAACTTTGAAGTAGATAAGGGCTTGGTGAAGATGTCAGCTACTTGTGCTGTAGATGGAAGATGTCGAACCTGAACCTGGTATGTCAATACTAAGTCTCTAACAAAATAAATGTCCAATTCCACATGTTTTGTCTTAGAGTGTAGAACCGAATTTGCACTTAAATGGACTGCACTAAGGTTATGACACCAGATAATAGGTTTCGAAACTAATGGAACCTCTAGGTCACGAAACAGAGACTTCAGCCACATGAGCTCACCAGAAACATGTGCCAGACTTCTATACTCTGCTTCAGTACTAGATCTAGAAATAATGCCTTGCTTCTTTGATGTCCATGGTCTTAAATTCCCTCCATAGTATACATAGTATCCAGATGTTGACTTTCTGTCATCTGGATCAGAGGTCCAATCAGAGTCTGAGAAGCCTTGTAGAGTTAAGTTCGTCGGCTTACGAAACATTAGACCATGATTTATGGTTCTAGCTAAGTATCTTAGTATCCTCTTTAAAGCTTGCCAATGATTTAAAGTGGGTGCGTGCATGAATTGCGACACTTTATTTACACTGTAGGCAATCTCCAGACGAGTGAAAGTTACATATTGAAGAGCTCTAACTGTACTTCGATATAGCTTTAGATCAATAAATTTTTCACCTTGAAAAGTAGAGATCACTGAGCCACTAACCATAGGAGTGGATATACCATTGGCTTGACTCATATTGGTTTTGGCAAGAAGCTCTCTTATATACTTGGTTTAAGATAGAATAAGTCCACCATCTCTTGCCTGAGATATTTCAACACCCAAAAAAAAACTTAGAATTCCAAGATCTTTAAGAGAAAATTTATGATGCAACAAGGATATTAAGTCAATTATGGTTGTGGGAGAACTCCTTGTTATTACCATGTCATCTACATAGACCAATATATATCTGTGACAGTAGAATAAGGAGGTATCAGCCTTTGAATTCTTAAAACCAATGGAGAAAAGGAAAGAACTTAGCTGCTCAAACCAGGCCCTTGGTGCTTGTTTAAGCCTATACAAAACTTTGATGAGTTTACAAACCTTGGAGATATTTGTATCACAAGCCATCCTTAGAGGCTGCATCATATACACTTCTTCATTCAAAAAAGCATTATTGATATTAACTTGCCTGAGAGTCCAACCATGAGCAAGGGCAAGAGTAAATAATAATCTAATTGTCATTGTTTAACCACTGGACTGAAGGTTTCAGTGTAATCAAAATCAGGTTGTTGATGAAAACCTTGAGCTATCAATTTAGCTTTGTACCTTGAGACTGAGCCAACTGAGTTCCTTTTTACGCTAAACACCCATTTGCAACCAATGATTTACTTGTGTTGAGGTGGAGAGACAAGTGTCCAATTGTTATTCCTCAGTAAGGCTACATATTCTTCCTTCATTACTTTTCTCCAATGATCATATTTCATTGCAGCCTTGACATTTGGCGGTTCTTCATTGATGTATTCAGTAATATAAACTTTTGGTTTAAAAACTCCATTCTTGCTTCGCATAACCATAGAATGGGAGTTAGAAGCCAAGTTCATTGTTGGTTGTGATACAGAAATTGAAGAAATTGAAATATCTAATGTATGTGCAGAAGTGGCTGCATAATTTTCATTTATAGATACACTGCGTGTAAGGACCCGACCTAAAAAGTGGTCCTAAACCTAGTCCTTACTCAGCATGCATGGAATTAAAAATCAGTTAAAGTAAAAACATACAAAACA
>JBBMKA010036688.1:0-22799 GCA_037833695.1 Sechiopsis laciniata | reverse complement strand
CTCACAACCCGACCGGTGGAGACACGTACGTTGGTCCACTCTCAGCCTCTAGATGATGACAACCTAACAAGTTCTATTTAAGAATCACAAATCCTGTTTCTTAACAATTGAGCGTGCTTAACAACAAATAAACCCTAGCATGGTACTACGAGCTTACACATAAATCACATAGCATGCTGGAAAAACAAACCTAGCATGGCAGTAACATGAGAAACAGGAACAATCATGCTAGCAAAGAACAGAACAACATACATTCCTATCCACTATCATGCTCGTAAACAGTAAACATGCAACAAGAACACAATCAATGAATATTTCGAAGGGCCCTCACAACCCCAGTAAGAAATCCTTACTTGGAAAACAAGCAGAAAATACAATAAATAAACGTTGCTCCTTGAGCTGCAGAACCAACGGATAAACAACATAGGCAAATAATGATAACAAGCAAACATAATTAATATCTAAGCAGTTCACTAACTGGGAAACCAATTCAAAAGGCTTGGAACAAGGAATTACCCAAAACCGAGAAGGGCAAGATCGGCAGCACAGCCTCGGCGAAGGCAAAGGCGAAGGGCTGCGTCTGGCTGGGTGAGGCTCGCGACTGCAAGGTTGTACGGCACGGGCAGCTTGTACGGGCGAAGACGAGCGACAAACCTCGGTAGGGTGAAACACTAAGTGCGGCTGGGAAAAGGCTTGTGAGGCGAGACGGGCGGCACGACTGCTCGCGGTGACGCCGCTGCTGGGGGAGAGCGGCAAGGCGAACAGATCCGCAGGGCTGAGCGATCGCGGAGCTGCGATCGTTGATGCGTGCAGACAGGGCGAAGGGCAGACGTCTCGCTGAGGCGAAGGGCTCGCTAGGGAAAAAGGGCTTGGCGGTACCGTGCGGCAAGGACAAAGGGCGAGCGGCATGGCGAGAGGACAGAGATGGCGAGGGCTGCGAGGCCTTACGATCGCAAGAGGCTGTATTTGCTGGTGCGATGAGACTCAACGGGGCTGACGTTCGCGAGAGGCTGCTGGCGGTGGCTGCTCGAATTGGCCAAGGTTGAAGGCAGCGAGGGGACTTGATTTCGGCGAAGGGTGAAGAAGTAGAGAGAAAAAGAGAAAGAGAGAATGCGATTATAAAGACAAATGAGAAGGCAGCTACGTATTTATGGTCTCGCCAAAAAGAAGGAGGACTCCACGGGACTGCGACAAGTGTCCTCAAGGGGTTCTGGCTTCGAGTCTTGGCAAAGTCACCTTTTTCTTTCTTTTCCACTTTTTAACCAAAAGAGTCTCCAAACTCCTCAAACAGTAACACTAGCTCCAAAAACCTGAAAATGAAGAAAAACCGAAACTCGGCAAAAATAGAAAAGTCTCGAAACTGTGGATAATTACGAGACTACTCTTAAAGGAAAAATTACCAAAATGCCCCTAAAGGTTCAAATTGCCCTAACGGCCCAACCGAACAACCGAATCAATAAAGGAACATACCTTGGAAACTGAAATAGAAAACTAGGCCGTTACAATACTCCCTCCTTTTATGACTTTCATCTTCGAAAGTCCCTAAGACCAAAACAACTCCGGGCAAAAGTCCTCAACAACCTCTACTCCCAAGTAGCTTCTTCTGTCTTCTGATTCCTCCACTGAACTTAACCAAGTTAATCTCCCTGTTACGCAAAATCTTGCAATCCTAGCTAAAGTCTGTATTGGCCTCTCCTCGAAGCTCAAAATCTCTGACAGCTCTAAAGGCTCAAAGTCCACAACTTGAGAAGGATCTGCCACAACCAGATGAAACATTGACACGAGGACAACGTTGTGCACTGCTACCAATGACGAGGCAAAGCTAAATGATAAGCCATGAATCTGATCCGCTCAAGAATCTCAAAGGGTTCTACAAAATCGGGAACTCAACTTCCCCGCTTACCAAACCTTAAGACTCCACGCAACAACGCTACTTTCAGAAATACTTGCTGGCCAACCTCAAACTCCAGATCTCTATGCCGAACATCGGCATAACCCTTCTGCCTACTCTGCGCTGTCATCATACGAGTCCTGATCTTCTGTACTATGTTGCTAGTCATCTGTAACGGCTCAGGCCCCAAAACCTGTCTGTCACCAACCTCTTTCCTGAACACTGGAGATCTGCACAGTTTACCATATAAAGCCTCAAACGGAGCCATCTGAATCGTCGCCTGATAACTGTTATTGTAGGCAAACTCAACCAAATACAGGCACTGATCCCAACTGCTTGGAAAGTCTAAAACACCAGCTCGTAGCATAACCTCGAGAATCTAGTTCACCCTCTCTGTCTGACCATCTGTCTGAGGGTGAAAAGTAGTTTTAAAGATGCACTCAGTTTCCAAACCCTTCTGGAGCGCTCTCCAAAAGCATGAAGTGAACCGAGAGTAACGATCTGAAATAATCTTCACCGGCACCCCATGGTATCGAACGATCTGATCTAAAAATAGTTGTGCCCACTGCTCAACGGATAGTTAACCCTATCGAGGATGAAGTGTGCACTCTTAGTCAGCCTGTCCACAACAACCCAGATCTGAGTAAACCCCCTCGACGTCCTCGGCAACCCAGAAATAAAATCCATTGAAATCTCTTCCCACTTCCACTGGGGCACACTTAACGGTTGCAACAAACCTGCCTGTTTCTATCTGGGAGCCTTCACTTGCTGACAAGTGAGACACCGGCTAACAAACTCAGGAAAAACTCTTTTCATATCCATTTACCAAAACGTCTGCTTGAGAACTTGATACATCTTGGTACCTCCTGGGTGCCAAGTAAACGGAGTGCTATGTGCCTCTACAAGTAACTCGGCTCGTGGTCCGGCGTCAGCTGGAACACACACTCGACCTCTAAACCTCAAACCTCTGTCTGGTGCTAGAACAAAACAAAATTTCCATCCCCCTGATCTCTCTCTCAAACCAACCTTTTCATCTTGGGATCATTCAGCTGGCCATCAATGATCCTCTGCTTAAACGAAGCTTGAACTGTCAACTAGGCTACCCTGGCGGTAACCTCTCCTAACAACATTGCAATACTAGCTCGTTCGAACTCCTTCCACAATGAACCTGAGAACTCAACAAAGCTGCGGAGTACGATGTCTTTCCACTCAGCGTATCAGCCACAACATTGGCCTTTCTCTGGTAATATAATATCCCACAGTCGCCTCCTTTGTCTCATGTTTAACTTTTCTTGGGTGAAGGAGTACTTAAGGCTCTGGCAATCCATAAACAGCTGAAATCTCACACCACATGGGTGGTGTCTCTAAAATTCTCAGTGCCAAAGGCAACTGCCGCCAACTCCACAACAAGAGTCGGGTAACTTTCTATCAAAGGCTTCAACTAACATGAAGCGTACACCTTCACCTTACCAAGTTGCATCCAAACACAACCCAAACCAACTGGGAATCAACCCTGAACACTACATATCCACTCGTTCCCTCTGGAACTACCGAACTGGCTTAAGTCAAACTGCCCTGCAACGCAGCAAGACAGTCTAAAGGACTTCCTCCTTTTAAAGCTTAACGTACCTCAAAACTATAAGCATCAAGCATAAAACATCCTGATCAAGTACTAACAAGCTGCTAACACAATCCTTAATACAACGAACCACTAGGGTCAGGTACAACACAGCTAGCAAGGCTTCCTCTCAAGTCAAGACTTGGAACTGACACGCCTTACGCAACAACGACCCTCGACTGAAACAAGAGGACGTCCAAAACCTCAAAAGGTAAACAAAAGCTCTTGAACTAACCATTCACCACCTGTCGGTAGAACTACCAACACTCGAGCTTAACAATCACAAACTCCAACTCTTTCAAGGACAAAGGTTTCCATTTACTCACAACCGAATTGCAGCTCTTTACCAAGAGGAACAACCCAAGAACAGAAAACATTAACACCCCTAAACGGTCGCGTCCAATCAAAAGTGATAAACAATCACTGAGCTGAGAAGATAATCTCCACTTGAAACCACAATTATTTCAAAGCAACGCTTAGATACAACCAAGCTTAAACTCAAGTTACGCCTCAAGCCAACTCGAAGATTGCTGCGAAACTAACCCTGGCTTGGCAACTGACAACAAAGCTCCAACCGAGCAATTGAAAACTCACTGTCTGGGTCTGACTGAGCTCTGGTAAGGATCTCTACGAGCTTAGGGTCCTTTCGACGACCCTGAGACAAACACTGCCGTAAAGACGGTCTAACAGCCAACTGACTAAACAAGAATAAACCTTCTTCAGCAACACTACTACACTGGCTAGCTCCAACTTTCTAGATACAAGGGCAAGAGACCAAATACGCTGCAGAATGTGTCGTCCTCTTACTCAAAGCATCAGCCACCTCGTACCTTTACTTCGGGTAAAGATCTCTTCCACACCCTTAACAACACTAGTTGACAACGGCGTGGTTTCTAGTCAACCACAACTTGCTCGGCCCCATCTGGGCTCTAACAAAAAAAACAACAAGGGTTCTACCAACCAAGGTCACGTTCCAACGATAACTCTTGTCTAACGACAAGCAAACCAACAACAAGCAGCATACATCCGCAGTTTCAAACTAAGGGCACCGTTAAAGATAGTATCCTTGAACTGAAAGCCCAACTTCTCCAAAAACTGAGCATAGTCTTGCTCCAAACAAACAACTCTAACGTGGTTTCCAATAACAACCCACACTGGGTGCAAGCTACTCACATGCACACATGTGAGTACAAAGACTAATCACTGCAGAAGATCGAAGTCTAGCCGACTCTCATGGAGATGCCACCAACTGACTGCCAACAGAGTCACAACCAACGACTGAACAGCAACGGTTCAACTCTACATGCTTAATCTCTAAGTTTTACCTACCTCTCGGGTAAACTTAGGGAATGGTACTCTCGGTCATTCCTCGCACATCTTTTCTTTCGTGGCCATCTGACTACCAACAACACAGATCACTTGTGGTACATGATCAAGTGTTCCAACTGGCACGTTCGGTGCAACATCTGAAGAAACATGCTGAACATCCAAGGAGATCATAAGAATTATCTGCACAATAGTGCGAACTGGGCCTAAACCTAGGCCTGCACCCGGGCTTGGTGCCAAACGAGCATTCTCTAGCCATATCACGAAGTGCTGCTAAAACAAAACTCTGGGCCCTACTACAAATAGGCCAACAAGGTCACAACCTCTAGTGACGGTAACACCAAAAACTCGTAAAGAACTCAGACTTATCAATCCGGCCTTTGGCATCTCGTCCATCGGACATGCTCAAGATCTACTCCTGAATCTCTGCTTAATGCGCAATGATCATCTCTCTACCCATGGCTCTTATGGCTGCATCACTATGTCAGCTAAGCTATCTGTGCCCGAGACTCCTCTTGCTGCGCTGCCAACTACGCCTAATTCTCCGCTCTCTGTTGAGCCAACAAACCGACCAACAACTCTCTCCTGGCTGAAGCAACTCTGTGCCAGGAGTCTCACTCTGAGGCAAGGTAGTCTCTACCCCCTCTCTCGGTAAAACAACAGCCGGGGCCAAAAGTGGCCTACGGGTCTAGTCAACTCTGGACGTGGTCTCATCTGCAGCTGGCTCAGCTCCAACTAGTAGGTTGGCGGTACCAAATGTCCCTACTCCTCTATGTGTGACAGGCACACTGGTGATCCACACATAACCACAAAACTAGTCCACACTTGGACTCTCACTGCCAACAAAAGGTAACAAATGTATACTGGATGCAAGTACTGTAAACAAAACCCTTAGCAAAAGAACTTTTGACATACCTGATGGTCGTTGGAGTGCTGATGATCATGGGGACAAACGAACTAACTCAGTAGGTCAGTCTACAGAATCTATGACTCTGAGCTCTGATACCAACTGTAAGAACCTGACTCTAAAATGGTCATAAAATCGGTTCTTACTCAACATGCATGGTTCAATACGTTCAAAATTAAACTTAAAGACAAATGTAAGTTAAACAAATGTCAATTTATTCAAACCGAACCGTTCACAAATAAAACATAGTTAAGCCTCAGACCAGAGTTATTCAAACAACTTAAAACATGAAACTCTTTATAAATGAATCTATTCCGCATGTTGTTTAAAGACAACAATAAATTTTGACAGCGAAAGCCCATGATCAATGCAGCTCCCCCCCTAGCAGTTCCGGTGCTGTCCCAAGTTACCTGGTGAAAAAACCACAGAAAATAAGGGTGAGTACAAAGGCACTCAGTAAGAATCCCCAACCGAGGTACAGTATGAAACAACATCTCATCTAGCATTCAAGTAGACATGCAAACAGTTACCAACACAGAAACCCTGGAATGGGTGTCAATACAACCCTTGAGTCATCGGAGGTCTCTTACTCTCAGCCTAATGATCAGCTCAATAACTGATCCCAACAGATATCCTCGAATGTCTCTTACCCTCGGCCAAATGATCAATTCAAAAGCTGATCCCAAATAGATATCTTCAAAGGTCTCATACCCTCGGTCAAGTGACCGCTCAACAGCTGGTCCTGAGCTCTCTAAACTGGTTCTGGGACATCCGGAAGAGTACCCGAAGTTCAGCTCTAAACTAGGAAAGGAAATGGTGTACTCACGAACATTAGCCCGAGGGATCTCTCCTCGTGCACACCGTATGCTGCTGCAAACTGCATAAATGTGGGGGCCTAAAGACATACTACTCCAGTCCAGGTACTCATGCCTAAAGACTCGGAAGCGGTGTCACTGATCTACAGTAGTGAGAGCCCCTCGGCACTCAACTATAGCAGCTTGAATACCACCGACACTTGAAGCTAAGAACTGGCCAAGGCAGGCTTACACCGTTGGCAGGGTTCCGCTCTAGCAGGCTACAGAATAGGCTTAAGCTGGTGTGGTAGCTACTCCACACCCGACTGCCGGGGGTAAGGAATCTGTCCTCACAGCCCGACCGATGGGGACACGTACGTTGGTCCACTCTCAGCCTCTAGATGATGACAACCTAACAAGTTCTATTTAAGAATCACAAATCCTGTTTCTTAACAATCAAACGTGCTCAACAACAAATAAACCCTAGCATGGTACTACGAGCTTACGCAGAAATCACATCGCATGCTGGAAAAACAAACCTAGCATGGCACTAACATGAGAAACAGGAACAATCATGCTAGCAGAGAACAGAACAACATACATTCCTATCCACTATCATGCTCGTAAATAGTAAACATGCAACAAAAACACAATCAATGAAAATTTCGCAGTTCCCACACAACCTCGGTAAGAAATCCTTACCTGGAAAACAAGCAAAAAATACAATAGATAAACGGTGCTCCTTGAGCTGCAGAACCAACGGATAAACAACTTAGGCAAATAATTATAACAAGAAAACATAATTAATATCTAAGCAATTCACTAACTAGACAACCAACTCACAAGCCTCGTAACAAGGAATTATCCAAAACCGAGAAGGACAGGCTTGGCAGCACGGCCTCGGCGAAGGCGAAGACGAAGGGCTGTGTCTGACGAGGCGAGGCTCGCGGCTGCAAGGTTGTGCGGCATGGGCAGAGTGGACAGGCGAAGACGAGCAATAAACTTCTATAGGGCAAAACACTACTTGCGGCTGGGCGAAGGCTTGTGAGGCGAGACGAGCGGCACGGCTCGGCGAGCTGCTTGGCGAACGGGCTACTCGCGGTGACGCCGCAGTTAGGGACGAGCGGCACGGCGAACGAACTGGCGAACGGACCCGTAGGGCTAGGCGATCGAGGAGCTGCGATGGCTGATGCGTGCGGGCAGGGCAAAGGGCAGACGTCTCGCTGAGGTGAAGGGCTTGGTGGTACCGTCCGGTAAAGACAAATGGCGAGTGGCATGGCGAGAGGACAGTAATGGCGAGGGTTGCGAGGCCTTGCGATAGCAAGGGGCTGCGTTCGCTGGTGCGATGAGACTTGGTGGGGCTGGCGTTCGCGAGGGGCTGCTGGTTGTGGCTGCTCGGATCGGCAAAGGTTGAAGGCAGCGAGGGGACTTGATTTCGGCGAAGGGTAAAGAAGTAGAGAGAAAAAGATAAAGAGAGAATGTGATTATGAAGACAGATGAGAAGGCAGCTACGTATTTATGGTCTCGGCAAAAAGAAAGAGGAATCTACAGGACTGCGACACGTGTCCTCAAGGGGTTCTTGCTTCGAGTCCTGGCGAAGCCACCTTTTTCTTTCGTTTCCCCTTTTTAACCAAAAGAGTCTCCAAACTCCTCAAACAGCAACACTAGCTACGGAAACCTGAAACCGAGGGAAAACCCAAACTCAGTAAAAACAGAAAGGTCTCGAAACCCTGGATAATTACGAGACTACCCCTAAAGGCAAAATTACCAAAATGCCCCTAGAGGCTCAAACTGCCCTAACGGCCCAACCGAACAACCGAATCAACAAACGAACATACCTGGGAAACCGAAATGGAAAATTGGGCCGTTACATAACTATACCAATAAGACACACTATCCTTTTCAATTGTGTTCAAGTATAAGAATTTCAAAATTAAATGTTCTTAACTTGGAACAATCATATATTTAATGAGTTCTGAGAAAATTTTCTAACTAAGAAGTATAAGAGTGAAGACAAAATATGTTGGAAAAGACTTGCGTTAGTTTCTTAATTAGAATAGACTTCACCATTAGAAGCAATTCAAGACAAGATGATAGTGTTGTTGGGTCTTTGGGGATGAAAGAACATATCATGGTTGTCATATGCTAAATCTAAATTTCAAAGTATAGCTTAGAGCGTTACATTAAACTCTTACAATATTGGTTGTATTAAATTTATCAAATAAAATAATAATGTTTTTAAAATTAGACATATGTCTTTGCCTTATATATTTATACTTATTTTATTTTATTACTATCCATGACAAACTTTTACTTTATTTTTTAAACAGAATTTTGTAGGCAGACCAGGCGCTTTTACTCCATTTGGAATAGGAGCTAGGATGTGTCCTGGACGTGATCTTGCAAAGCTCGAAATATCAATTTTCCTTCACTATTTTCTCCTTGGTTACAAGTGAGTTTTCTCGAGTGTTCTTCTATAAACATTTGCCACAAAATTAAATATAGAAATTTTTGCAAATTATTATCTCAGAAACATATATATTTCATGTAGGATGGAGCGAGTTAATCCAAAGTGTCAGGTGACTTATTTAATAGCCCCACACCCCAAAGATAAATGTTTGGCAAGAGTGGTGAGAGCTGCATAAGAATGTCTATAACTTCTTTTTATACTTCTTTGCCAATAAACAAACCTCATAATTATATTAAGCTTCTAAAATAATATGTACTAGTCTGTATGTGTGTATGCATGCATGTATCAAACTTAATAATAAATAATATATTATTATTACTGTTGAGCTCCTTTTTATGGTTAAATAAATTCTTTAATAAATTTAATATTTCAATTTTTATTAAAAAGATTTTGTTAATATTCCAAGCAAAGTCTATTCTTTTATTGTCTTTGGTTTTTATTGTTGTTTCCATTCTCCAAAAACCTTCTCTATAGTTGTTTTTGAGATTGATATTATAAATAAAGGAATTTTACGGGATGACTTCTTCTCACAAAAGTAATTACAAACGTAGTCAAATTTTAAAATATTTTTATTTATGGTCATTAATATATTTCAATACTCTATTATCGTATTATTAATACATTATTATAAAAAAGTACGTGACAATACTCATTAATATCAATAACTAAAGTTGCTAATTTTTTTTTAAAAATGACCATATTTTAAATTATTTTCTAGATTTTACTAAATTTGTTAAGTTTCCAATAAATATATTTGATATGACCCATGAACAAGGTCACGTTGTCACATATCTTGCATTTATTATTTTCCTAGCCTGTTTTTGACTAATACAAACCCTTCCAAGCATGAGACGTTTATCAATATTGCAAGAAACTAATTTGAATTTTTATCAATAAAAAGTTATAACCGAATAGTGGAGTAAATATGAACCAAATATCTAATCATCTCCTCAGAGGTAATATTTATACAATGTGTACATAAAGAGTACTTTCAGCATAAACAAACTAAAACAAAAAGACTTAACTAACAACAATATAATTAATGATCACTATTGTTACTAACTAATTGTCAACGGATATTCCCTCATCAAGTTGGACTATATATAGAAGAAAGTCCTAATTTGGAACATAGTGGAAACAACAAGAGAGCTGGAAGGGAATTAGTGAATAAATCTGCTAGCTGCAATGACATTTTATGAGCAAGATTTTTAGGAAACGACTTATTATCTTCTCACGTGCAAAGTGACAATCAAGCTTAATATGTTTTGTATGTTCATGGAAAATTGGATTGTTGGCAAGATTAATTGTAGCTTGATTATCGCAGTACAACACAGAAGGAGCGGCAGAATGCATCTGCAACTCATTCGGCAAATAAATAGCCAAAGTAACTCACAAGTAGTCAATCCAATAGCTCTATATTCAGGTTCTGTTAAGGATATTCTTGAAACAATGTTCTTTTTCTGTGAATTCCATGAGACCAATGAGTCTTCTAGATAGACACAAAAATCGGTTGTAGACTTCCTAGAATCAATGCATGATGCCCAATCGAAATCAGAAAAAGCTCGTAATGGAAAACTGGTCATAGGAGACAATAATAGACCAAGAGTGCCTTTTAAGTAATGAAGAAAGTGATGGGTAGCTGTCAAATGGTTCTTACAAGGACTATACATGAGCTTACAAAGTCTATTTACAGAGAAACAAATATTAGGTATTGAGATTGTGAGGTAGTTAAGCTTTCCAACTAACCGCCAATATACCGATAGGTCCTCAAGTAAATCAATGGAGCTCACTTGCAGTTTATGCGACAGATTCATGGGGAGTGTTTCACTCTTGGCTCCAAGAAGACTGACATCTTCCAACAAAAAAAGTGTATTATGTCTCTGAGATAAGAAAATGCCTCTAATCAGATCGACCAAGTTCTAAGCAAAGAAGTACTTCAAATTTCCAAGATCTCTAAGTTTGATGTTAATATCTAACATCCTCTTTAAATCATGAATATTTTTGTTGTCACCTCTAGTGATGATGATATCACCCACATAAACTAGAAGAGCTATGAAATCTTTGCATGTGCCTTTAATAAAAGGGAATAGTCAGCTCTTAGATTGCTTGAATCCAATTGAGATTAAAGTCATGGAGAACTTTGGAAACCATTATCGAGACGCTTACTTCAAGCTAAATATTGATTTATTCAAGCGACAAATGTTCAAGCGACAAATGAGCTTACATTTAGTAGGGTGATAGATATCCATACTACATCCAAATGGGAGATCTTTAAACTCCTCCATAAACTTAAATGCTTTTGTCATCTGCCATGCCAACCATCTTCTTGAATTTCTCGAATAATATTTTCGACAACGGCTCTGTGAAAATATCCGTAACTTCATCTTCACTTTCTACATGCTTTAATTCCACATTTCCTTCCTTCACATGATCTCTGATAAAATGAAAATGAACATCAATATGTTTACTTCTTTCATGATTCACTGGATTCTTTGCTAAATCAATTGCTGAAATGTTATCTACTCGAATTACTGTCGCACCAAGTTGCTTTAACTCCAACTTGCATGACAAATTTCTCACCCATATCACATGACAAACGCACCATGAAGTTGCAACATATTCAGCTTCACATGTCGAAAGCGTCACAATTGGTTGCTTCTTTGACTCCCAAGTAAAAGCTGTGTTGCCCATAAAGAATGCATATCCTGTTATACTCTTCTGATCGTCTATGTCTCCGCACCAATCACTGTCTGAGTAACCAATCAACTTGTAATCTTCTGCTTTCGAATAAAACATCCCAAGTGACATTGTTCCTTGGATGTATCGTAAAATCCACTTCAACACCTTCCAATGCATATAAACTAGCTCCTCCATGAACCGACTTATAATGCCAACACTCAATGCGATGTCTAGCCTTGTGCATGTGAGATAGCGAAGGCTTCCCACCAAACTTCGATATTTGCTTGCATCTACATGTTCTCCTCCATCAAATTTTGAAAGTTTCGTACCTGGTTCTATTGGTGTTGCAATTGGATTGCAATTTTCCATCTTGAACTTCTTCAAGATCTCTTTCACATACTACTCTTACGATATAAAGATTCCCGTCTCATTTTGTTTAACCTCCAAACTGAGGAAATACCTCAGCAGGCCCAAATCTGTCATCTCAGACTCTTGCATCATCGTGTTTTTAAACTCTTTGATTATCACATTACTATTACCCAAAAAAGTTAGACCATCAACATAAAGAGCAACAAATATCACATTACCTCCACTCTGCTTTGTGTAAAGCGCATGCTCATAAGGTCACTGCTTGTATCCGTTATCCTTGAAATACGTATCAATGAGAGTATTCCATGCTCGCGGGTTTGCTTCAACCCGTAAAGTGCTTTCTTTAATTTTAGCACCTTCTTCTCTTCTCCAATTTTTACATATCCGGGTGGTTGCTCAATGTACACTTCCTCTTCAAGCACACCGTTTAAAAATGCCGTCTTGACATCCATTTGATAAATCAGACATTTAAATTGCGCCACTTGCAAAATGAGCAATTTGATTGTCTCCATTCTTGCAACTGGAGCAAAAACTTCATCATAGTCTATTCCCGCTTTCTGCTTGTATCCCTTCGCAACAAGCCTCGCCTTGTATCGCTCTTTCTTCCCTTGCGCATTTATTTTCTTCTTGAATACCCACTTCACACCAATCGGCTGACTGTCAGCTTCCATGTATCATTGCGCTAAATCACATTGATCTCCTCATCCATTACGGTTTGCCACTTCTCATCTCGCACTGCTTCCTCAAAACTAATACTTTTCGCATCTGGCAAAAGACATACAATATGCACCTCATTTTTCACATCGTACAATTCTTACAATCTCTGCATCCTGGGTTGTTGCGGTTCTTCTTCTTCTTCTTCTTCAATTGTTTCAGACTGTCTTGGCATACTTGTTGATGCAATGACTAGTGATTCTCCAACTTCAATGCTGACTTCCATCAAATTGTTTCAGTCTCATTCGCTTTCTTCATTTACTCGCACATCGCAACTCACCATCACTTTCTTGCGTATTGGGTCAAGCAGCTTATACCTTTTTGTTTTCTCATCATAGACAATAAACACATACTTCTTGCTCTTGTCTTCGAGCTTCGTTCTTTGCTAATCAGGTATGTGTACATAAGCCACACTACCAAACACTCTGAGATGCAAAACTGTCGGTTTTTGTCTGTTCCATGCCTTTTGCGATTTTTTATTATCTAGTTTAGCATGTGGACATCGATTTTGCACATAGACTGCGCATTGCACCGCTTGTGCCCAAAATTCCTTTGGCATCCTTTTGCTCTTCAACATTGCTCGAACCATATCAAGAATGGCTCTGTTCTTCCTCTCAGCCACACCATTTTATGGAGGAGTGTATGGTGCGGTTAGAAAATGCCGTATGCCTTGCTCCCTGCAATACTTTATAAAAACCATCGAAGTATATTCACCACCTTTATCAGATCACACAGCTTTGATTCGTCTACTAGTTTCCTTTTCCACCCTCTCTTTAAATATTTTGAATGCCTTTGATTTTTCTTTCAAAAAATAAATCCAAGTTTTCCTTGAGAAATCATCAACAAAAGTAATGAAGTACCTTTTACCGCTAAAAGATTCTAGGGTAATTGGTCCACATATATCCATATGAATCATCTCAAGCGGTTGCTTCGCTCGATATTCTACTTTCTTCTGAAACGAGGTTCTCACATGCTTGTTGAGCACACATTTTTCACAAAACTTTCCATCATAGTCCATCTTTGATAGTGCGAGCACCATATTCTTCTTTGCTAACTCTTTTAGTCCACCATGATGTAGATGACAAAAACGAAGATGTCATAGCATTCCATTATCTTCTATATCGACTCACAAACATCTTTCTCGCACACTTCTCAAGTTTAGTCTATACATGCAATTTCTATCCATCTCTACTCGAGCAACTAAATGTTCTTTCTTGTTCCTCAAATGCAACAATCGATCTTTCAAAAATACAGAATAACCCTTTTCTGTGAGTTGCCCCAAACTCAAAATATTTATTTTGAGATCTGGTACATAATTGACATCTTAGACTGACCCTATCAAGCCATCCTTCTGCACAAAAGAAATCGTACATTTGCCTTTTACCTTTACTTTTGACGCATCGCCAAAAAAAACATGACCATCTTCAATGTTTCACATCTCTTTGAACAGATGCTCGTGTCCATACATATGGTTGCTTGCCCCTAAGTCGAGATACCATACAGTGTCATTATTGTCGCTTCCTTCTTTATGCGTCATTAAAAGAACACCTTCATTCACATTATTTTTTACTACTAAGTTGCTTGTTTCTTCAACCCTTTTATCCGCATAACAATCTCTCGCAAAATGCCCTTTTTCATCGCAATTGTAGCATTTGTCGAAATAACAATACTCGCATAGTGACCATACTTGTGACACTTGTAGCATTCAATATTTGATTGATTCGATCTACCGCCTCTTCCTGGACCGTGTCCTCTTTCGTGCCAATTCGCTTAACTTGTATGTCCCTTCTCCACATCATAACTGTCGCTTTGACTACTGCGACTATATCTACAACCTCCAAGGCCATGACCTCTATTCTGAAATTGTTTAAATACAGTACCTCTTCATCTTCGATTGACGCCTTGGTTTAAAGCACTTGCTCTAGCGTTTCCTCTTTCTTCTTGTTCTTGCGTTGCTCGTGTGCCTCAAGAGAACCAGCAAGCTCATCAACAGTAAGCTTCGCAAGGTCCTTTGGCTCCTCTATCGCGTACACCACATTCTCAAAATTATCCATCAACGATCTCAAAATCTTTTTAACAACTCGCGCATTCGTTAGCTTTTTCTATTGCGATTGAGTTGATTTACCACCGTCTGCACACACGTGATGTAGTCAGATACGCTTTCTGACTCACAACTCGTTGCGAAGAGTCTGGAGACGCACTTTCTTCACTCGATCGACTCCTTTGAACACTTTCTTTAAAGTATCCCTAGCTTCTTTTGAAGTAGTTGCATTCGCAATCTTCTCAAAGCCCAATTCTTCAACTGCACAGAACAACATGTACAATACTGTTTTATCCTTCGATCGTGTCTCTTTCAATTCTTTAGTTTGAATCGCAGTATAATTCGTGGTATCCTTTGGTTCTACAAAACATTCTTCGACAACTTCCCATTCATCATGAGATCCAAGAAGAGCTTTCATCTGGATTCCAATTCTCTTAATTCGCCTTCGTCAATCGTGACAGTGACATTTGACCCGTTATATTCACCATCGGCTCTGATACCAATTTGTAGAAACTAAAATTATAAATAAAATAATAAAACACAAATTCTCTAAAACACTTTTCTTTATTTCTAAAAAACTCTCTCTACAACATTCACTTCCTTTCTCTCTAAACTCTCTATTCTTGTTCTCACATTTTTCTCTATAATTCCCAATGAAGGAGCACTCTATTTATAGTATATTACATACTTGGTCTCAAAGTTCTTTCCATAAGTATTTCTCACTAATTGCTAAATCTACTAATTCCTTAATTAGTCTCCTAAATTGACAACACATTAATTCCTTAATTTTCTACCCACTAATTCCTTAATTAAAAATTACATTAAAGTTTATTCCAACAAGATCCATATACATTTATTCCACTAGATCACCATGCAAAAAAGCGTTATTGGCATCAAGCTGGAGATGAGGACAATTGTGGAAGAGAACCATAGTAAGTAACACTTGAACGGATACTAATTTTTCTGCCAGTGAAAATGTTTCTATAAAGCCTAACCTTTCTTGTTGGGTGTACCCATTTGCCACAAGGTGTGCTTAGAAACGCTCAACCAAATCATCAACATATGTCTTCACCTTGTAAATCCAACAACAACCAATAGTGTGCTTATATGGTGGAGAACATCTAGATACCAGGTGTTATTAATCTCCATGGCCTTTAATTCTTGTTGCATAACTTCCATCCACTGAGGAAAGGGTAAGACTTGATGATAAAAGGTTGGCTCAAAACGGGATGATATCTAAAGAGTGAGGCTTTACAAGATGAGGAGTGATTATTATAACAAAGGTTATTCTGAGTTGGATGTCTGGTAGACAAGGATGGAAACGGACCCTTAAAAAACGTTGTAATAGAAATCACTTAAGTAAGAAGAAGGCCAAGAGACTCGAATGGATTGTAGTGGTGGAGGATTGGGGATGTTATAAATTGGCTCAATAGGTAATGTAGAAGGTTGTGGTAAGGACAAAGACTTATTAGCTAATGCAAGAGATTGTGATAAGGACAATGGTCTATAAGGTAATGTACAGAATTGTGGTAGGGACAATGACTCAATGGAGGAGGTTAAATAGTTATTCAAAACTGTCAGCTCATGTTATATGGGTTATGTAGAGGCAGCAGCAACAAAAGCTGGCCAAAAACCAACAGTAAAAGTTGATTTAATGGACAATGACACTGCTTGGAGGCCAAAGTTTACACTAACTTACATCTTAGAAAAAAGATGTCTGGCATCTGCCTATCATCTATCCTATTGACATTGAAAGGAAAAGATGACAAACACTTTAGATGTTGGGCGCAACCCGTCATTTAAGAAAAAAATGTAGGGTTTTGACGTGCATGTCATCTTATATTATCAATGATAGGTCACATGTGCATGTCATTTTATTTTATCAATAATAGCCATTTATATGCCAGTCATCTAAAACGCCCATCTCCTTAAAGTCATCTTTAAATTTAAAAAAAAAATGAATATTGGAAAAATATTTCTTATTTGCCTTTTCAAAGGCAAACCACACTTAGTTTCTATTAGAACTAAGTGAAAAGAGTAGTACTGCTCAAACACACTTAATTTCACTTAATTTCTAATAAAAACAAAGTACGAAGAAACTTTAAGATCGAATACAACTCGTGCAAATAAAAAAGTTCAAGAGAACTTTAAGAACACTAATTAATGCAAAGAACTTTAAAGCAGTTAGAGTAAGAAAAATTAAGAACACTTAGTGGAAAGAAAAAAAAAATTGCAAAGAAAATTTGGTAGTAAGGAAAATTTTGGTAGCATATCAACGCAACAATATGATTTCCAAAACTTCAATACATGTACATAATAATTCTATCTCGCTTAATCACTTCAAATGCATATAGATATACTTGATATGAACTTGTATATATATAATATATATTAAAGAATGAGACTTTGTCCCGCCATATCAAACTATACAAGCTCATATAAACTATACAAGTTCATATCAAGTATACAAAATATACATGAATTCATATTAACTATACAAAATATACATGCATTCCTATCAACTATACAAATAATCAAGATGCATTCCTATCAACTATACAAATAATCAAGATGCATGTCTATCAACTTTTTTATGTGGGTACCTATCAACCCTACCCATTTTGCTCAAATCACATCAATTTCTTCTTTAGTGTATGGTTTTTAGGTGTTGAACTACAAATATTAAAAATAAAAAATTAATAAACAAACAAAATCAATAAATAACTAATAATAGGATTATAACTTAAATGATAAACAAAACTTACAAGTTTAGGGATGGGTGTGTTCATGTTGGATATCATCCTTCGTAGGTACATTTGGACGCTCTATGTTATAACACTAACCTATTTATTAATCCATATACCCTCACAAACACTTCTAATATAGGTGGGCGAGTCCTCATCGATAATTTTTTTTTTTAAATCGGGAAATCGAAGCTTCGCTCCCCTATATCCGGAGCACCACTGGCCCGTCCCTAGGATGTAACACAAGGATACTTCGAAGAGTATTCTAGTTCAAGCGCTTTCCAGCAGTCTCAAATCAGAGATCTCTCAAGGAAGCATGTCTTAAAGTACTTAGCCTCAACCATTAGGCTGCCCCTTAGGGACAAAACTTTTTTTTGATAAAACAATATTGAGGGAAGAGAGATTCGAACCTATAACCTCATAGTTACTAGGTTGTACAGATTTCGTTAGAGCTCTGCTCTTATGGGCGTCCTCATTGACAATATTAGGCAATGTTTCAATGACCCCGTACCCACAATATTGGCCAGTATAAATTTTATCATTAATGCGCTCTTCTACTATTTTATGTGAAGGAGTTAAAACCAGACTCCAACGAGGATCAAATAGATCCTTTATATAGAACACTTGCTTGGCTTGAATGGCTAAAATGAAGGAGTCGAATTTATGTCCAATGCTATTAAGGTCTATGGTCGTAAACCTAATGTTGTCTATGTTAAGTCCACCATTGTTGTCCACCCAATCAAATTTAAATAGGATGATTGTAAGAAGTAAGATATTCGAGCTCCTAGATTTCTTGCAGTATGCTATACAAAGTCATGTCGAACATGTTTGGATTTTTGTCTTTAGAACTAGAAACTTGCAAAATCTGAGCTATTATCATAACTCCACTATTTACACATTTCTAATATCATCATGCTTCTTTGTAAGATATCGAATACCATTAACCATGTAACTATTAAAAGTGATAGTGTCTAAACTTTGCTTTCAAATTATGAAGCTTTCTCATTGCTCATATCTCGGTAAAACTTTTACAATTTGGATATAATTGTTTCCTAAGATCCTCTCGTACTTCCTCAATTATTGGGGATTTTTTGTTAAAATGGTTTTGTGCAGCGAAAGCATCCCTATTGGGTTATCAACATCCTCAACTTCAACTTCTACTAATACATTTTCAATGTTTCTTTTCTTCGATACTGATTCGCTATGTCAAATCCGTGTTATAACTTTGATTGATGTCATTAAAAAATAAATACTCTAACTACATTAACATTTTAGGACTTGACATTCACACGTTTCAAACTTGGTAATGCATCTAAGACTTATCGACCAACTAAAGATACGACCAGCAAATTGAAATCAAACAAAAAATTTGATTTTAAGTTCAGTAGTTCAACCATAAGGACGAGCACAAAAATTGAAGTAAGTAAGCATACTAATTTAGTAGTTCATACATACACTAGTTACCATTAAAGTATTTGAGACAAAGAAATGATAAACAACAACGAAAATGGAATATTTCAAATTTTAAGTAGCTAAACAATGGTCAACTAATTGAGATAAAAACACAAAATGCAACTATACAATGGTCACATATTTAGTAATACAACAAACTTAGTACGAACAAGAAACAAAGAAATGTATATCATACATAACCAAAATAAGAAACGGAGCCTAAAATACAACAAAAAAGAGTACAAAATCGAAAGAGCTTATGGAACAAAAAGAAACAGAAACACAAAATACCAAGATGGTCTGTAACAAACAAAATGGCAAAATAATAAACCATAAATAAAGGACAAAACGACAACAAAAATGGCAGAAGTTATGTCAAACTTTAAACGTGCGGTGAAGATTGACATGAAGAAATTTTATGAAAGGATGATCGTCGGCTTGTGGCAAGTACAAGTTCGAGATGTGTTGATACAATTTTAATTATACAAGGATTTGAAGAGAAGACCAAAATGTGATGCTTTTGAAATAAAAAGATTAAGCAGTGATGATGATCTAGTAGAGTTCGCTGAAGGTTCCAGCAGAGGTTCTAAAAAGAACGGTTGCTAGGAATGCGGATAAATTGGTCACATGAAAGAAATGTATCCTAACAGAGTAAGTTCGTCAAAGAGATTGGGTTTGGATGCTGACGTGGTCTCTCTTGCAAGAGGAGATATTGATTCTCTCTGAAGAAAGAAAGAAATCATCTTTATGGTATGTCCGCTTTGCTACGATGGAGGATGTGATGTCAGTGATTCTACAAGTTTGCACACAAGCATTGACTTGACAGTTATGCAAGGTGTAGGTGGAAGTTATGTCGGTGGCTGAAGAATTTCCAAGTAAGTCAAGTAGGTGAAAGTTGCACCATAAATTTCAGTAAGGTGTATCGACATGTGATGGAAAAGAAAAATCCTTGAATGTGAAATTTCAAGTGTTATACTTTTTATGGTGGAGTATGTTATAATTCTATGGGTTGAGAATTATGATTGTCAAAAAAAATATTGTTGCAGCAGAAGATGTGGATTCTTCAAATATGTCGACAAGGTGGAATTTGTTGAGTTTTTAGAAAAATATTAGAAGTGAATTGTCTCACATCGAAAGATGCATGGTAGAGGTGTGCTCCGAGCACTATAAAAAGAGCATGAAGCTTTGGTTTCAAAACATCCTAGTTAGAAATACTTTAAGTTATGTGTACTGACTCTAATTAAATTCTTTTTGTATTTTCTTAGGGAGGGTGGAGCAAAGGGAGTGGGTAGTATAAGCTTTGAAGAGAGTTTTTATGTAATTGGGGCTGGGGAGAGAATTTTGTGTGATTGTAACAATTTGTCACATGGTAGAAGTTCTTTCTGTTCATGGTTTTTTCTCTGATTTGGAGTTTTTCCACTTAAATTCTTGTGTCTATCTTTTATTTTTTTTCCTTTTAATTTCGTAGTTATTTTCTACTTATTCCTGCTGTTATTTTCTGCTTATTTTGTAGTTTTTTCCGTGTTGCCACAAACCACAGTAGAGGTAGAATCCTTACCTCGCTGATGACTCAGTTGATATTCCACTCCAAGAAACTTGGGTGATGATCAACCAAATATAATAATATCAATCTCGCACACAAAATGAGATGCAACATGGAGTCAATATTCATAATCAAATAATTAAAACACAACAAAATTGAAAGGGTAAAAATTTTATCCTTCCCATGCAAAATGATGCAGCACGTAGCGACAAATGGCAATACATGACGACAACGAAAAGGAGCGAGTCTAGGACAAGCTAGGTTCGATGATTTTGGGTGAAGCAGAATAACAAACTGAAGATATGGAGGTCTCGGTGAGTTGTTTTAGGGCAAACAAAGACCTTGGGATTGGTTTCTTCGTAAAATAGTGAAGAAGATGAAATTGTGTTCTCCAACGCGAGCAGATGCGGCAGTCGACGGCAATCAGAATGAGTGTATTATGGCAATTTAAATTGTATCCTTGAATTAAAATGATATATTATCATTAAAGTCAAATATCTATGTGAAGTATTTTAATAATTTGCTATTAAAAGAATGAATAAAAATTGATTGCCATAAATAACTTAAATCCTTAGAAAGAAACATAATTTCTTCCAATTAATATTAAAATGAGAGTTATTACAGGACTCTTCCATAAATAACAACACTGCCAGTAAAGTACTGGCACATTCTAATATTATGAACATTTCTCATGAAAAACAAATGTGGGTAGAGGTCCATAATTTATATCCATTCAGAAAAATAACTATGTACACAAGAATTACTTGCTTGATGAACGTGTGAGGAAGATACCACAATAGCAACTTGGCTCCCCATATGAGATGTTAAAGAGACTTCTTTGGCAACATTCAACTTGGAATGTAGCACGTTAAGTATATTTTAGCACTAAAGGAAGGATTTTCTATAGAAAAACCTTCAACCATATTCTAAGCAAAATTGCTGCAAGTTGTCGAAGAAAAGGGTGTACTGATGCTTTTGAGTGTTTCTTCCTTGTCTATATCCTGTGGGATAGTCGTGTAATTTATAGCACGTATCAACAGTGTACCTGTGAATTTTGCAATGCTTACATGCATGTCGAGGTTTACTTTTTGAATCAATGTGAGTTCTAGATTGAGATCCACTCGTATTGATGTTCACTACTAAGGCTATTGCAGAATCATCAGTATCATCAAACTTGTGATCTTCTTCTTGGACTATCAAGGAAAATGCCTTAGTGACTTCTAAAGCTAGTTCCATTAACAAGAGTTGAGATCTTGCATGATTAAATCTTTCATTAAGATCCATCCAAAAAACGATTAGATATTCATACTGAGAAAAGTTTTTCTATCGATTTCAAACCATAAGAAGCGCACGAACCACATTTGCAGACAGGTTTAGATGAAATGTATTCATCCCAAAGATCTTTAAACTTAGAGATGTAACTAGTAGTCGATACTTATTCTTGTATAAAGGTTGTCAGTTTCTTTTTTAGATGAAAACTCTATGGACCATTTCATTTCTAGAATCTATCTTTCAAATCCATCCAGATAGCTCCGGCTAAATCAGAGAAGAAAATGGTCAAGAGATTGATTTCAAGACGTAGTTCAAAATCCACACTATGATAACGTGATTATTGTGCGTCCATAGGAGCAAAAGCGGATCTCTACTGACCAGCCGATCTATAGTTCCATCAATGAAACCTACCTTGTTCCAAATCGAAAGCCTCATTATCATTGCCCCTCTCTAGGTGACATAATTTTCTTATGTGAAAAGCATCAATACTAGGAAAAGATCTTCTGTGTCAATATGATGGAGATAGTAAGGGTTCTGTGTGTTCTCGCTCGTCGGACAAACTTCTCGAGAAGAAGCAGATGAAACTTGAATCATTTCCATGGCAACGAAGAAAGAACAATGAGAGAGCGAAAATAAAATCAGTAGAAGAGCTTTGTGAGCTCTAATACCATATAAAACCAAATGTGGAGTGCATATGAGCTAAATATCTATTCATCCCCTCAATATTTATAGAATTTGGACATAAATTGTAGTTTCATCATAACAAACCAGAAAAAAAATGCTTAACTGATAAATTACTATTGTTCCTAACTAATTGAAGAAACTCTGTTTTTCATTCTTATTTTATTTCTTCTCGAAGGTTGATAACTCTCAAGTAGTGAGAGTTAAAATAGCTTAAACTTAGAGACTTTATGAAGAAAATGATAAGTTGATATTATAAAGTGTTGAATTTCGCTGTGTTTAAACATGATAAGCGAAA
>JBBMKA010036618.1:0-22820 GCA_037833695.1 Sechiopsis laciniata | reverse complement strand
ATATGTTTACTTCTTTCATGATTCACTGGATTCTTTGCTAACTCAATTGCTGATCTGTTGTCTACTCGAATTACTGTTGCACCAAGTTGCTTTAACTCCAACTTGCTTAACAAATTTCTCACCCATATCGCATGACACACGCACCATGAAGCTGCAACATATTCAGCTTCGCATGTCGAAAGCGTCACAATCAGTTGCTTCTTTGACTACCAAGTAAAAGCTGTGTTGCCCATAAATAATGCATATACCGCTGTACTCTTCTGATCGTGTATGTCTCCGCACCAATCACTGTCGGAGTAACCAATCAACTTGTAATCTTCCGCTTTCGAATAAAGCATTCCAAGTGACACTGTTCCTTGGATGTATCGCAAAATCCGCTTCAATGCCTTCCAATGCATATAAACTGGCTCCTCCATGAACCAACTTATAATGCCAACACTCAATGCGATGTCTGGCCTTGTGCATGTGAGATAGCGAAGGCTTTCCACCAAACTTCGATATTTGCTTGCATCTACACGTTCTCTTCTATCAAATTTTGAAAGTTTCGTACCTAGTTCCATTGGTGTTGCAACCGGATTACAATTTTCCATCTTCAACTTCTTCAAGATCTCTTTCGCATACTGCTCTTGCAATACAAAGATTCTCATCTCTTCTTGTTTAACCTTCAAACCGAGGAAATACCTCAGTAGGCCTAAATCTATCATCTCAAACTCTCGCATCATCGTGCTTTTAAACTCTTCTATCATCGCATTACTATTGCCCATAAATATCAGATCATCAACATAAAGAGCAATAAATAACACATTACCTCTGCTCTGCTTTGGGTAAAGCGCATGTTTGTAAGGACACTGCTTGTATCCGTTATCCTTGAAATATGTATCAATGCGAGTATTCCATACTCGCAGTGCTTGCTTCAACCCGTAAAGCGTTTTCTTCAATTTTAGCACCTTCTTCTCTTCTCTAATTTTCACATATCCTGGTGGTTGCTCAATGTACACTTCATCTTCAAGCACACCGTTCAAGAATGGCATCTTGACATCCATTTGATAAATCGACCATTTAAATTGCACCACTTGCGAAATGAACAATCTGATTGTCTCCATTCTCAAAACTAAAGCAAAAACTTCATCATAGTCTATTCCCGCTTTCTGCTTGTATCCCTTCGCAACAAGTCTTGCCTTGTATCGCTCTATCTTCCCTTGCGCATTCATTTTATTCTTGAATACCCACTTCACACCAATCGGCTGACTTGCATTCGGCAATTCTGTCAGCTTCCATGTATCATTGCGCTCAATCACAATGATCTCCGCATCCATTGCAGTTTGCCACTTCTCATCTCGCACTTCTTCCTCAAAACTAATACTTTTCGCATCTGCCAAATGACATACAAGATGCACCTAATTTATCGCATCGTACAATTCTTGCAAACTCCGCATCCTGGGTTGTTGCGGTTCTTCTTCTTCTTCAATTGTTTCAGACTCTCTTGGCATACTTGTTTATGCAACAACTGGTGATTCTCCAACTTCAATGCTGACTTCCATCGAATTATTCCAGTCCCATTCGCTTTCTTCATTTACTCGCACATCACGACTCACCATCACTTTCTTGCTTAATGGGTCAAGCAGCTTGCACCTTTTTATTTTCTCATCATAGCCAATAAACACATACTTCTTGCTCTTGTCTTCGAGCTTCGTTCTTCGCTGATCAGGTACGTGTGCATAAGCCACACTACCAAACACTCTGAGATGTGAAACTGTCGGTTTTCGTCCGCTCCATGCCTTTTGTGGTATTTTATCATCTAGTTTTGCATGTGGACATCGATTTTGCACATAGACTATGCACTGCACCGCTTCCGCTAAAAATTCCTTTGGCATCCTTTTGGTCTTCAGTATTGCTCAAACAATATCAAGAATAGTTCTGTTCTTCCTCTCAGCCATACCATTTTGTTGAGGACTGTATGGTGCAATTAGAAACGCCTTATGCCTTACTCCCTGCAATACTTCATAAAAACTGTTGAAGTATATTCACCACCTCTATCAGATCGCACAGCTTTGATCATCTACCAGTTTTCTTTTCTACCCTCACTTTGAATATTCTGAATGCCTCGAATACCTCTAATTTTTCTTTCAAAAAATAAACTCAAGTTTTCTGTGAGAAATCATCAATAAAAGTAATGAAGTACCTTTTGACCGCTGAAAGATTCTGGGGTAATTAGTCCGCATATATCCGTATGAATCATCTCGAGCGGTTGCTTCGCTCGATATTCTGCTTTCTTCTGAAATGAGGTTCTTGTATGCTTGCCGAGCACACATTTTTTACAAAACTTTCCATCATAGTCCATCTCTGGTAACCCGTGCACCATATTCTTCTTCGCTAGCTCTTTTAGTTCTCCATGATGTAGATGACCAAAACGATGATGCCACAGCGTTCCTTTATCTTCTATATCGACTTGCAAACATCTTTTCCACACACTTCTCAAGTTTAGTCTATACATGTGATTTCTTTCCATCTCTACTCGAGCGACTAAACGCTCTTTCTTGTCCATCAAATGCAACAATCAGTCTTTCAAAAATATAAAATAACTCTTCTCTGTGAGTTGCCCCAAACTCAAAATATTTATTTTGAGATCTGGTACATAATAGACATCCTGGACTGACCCTATCAAGTCATCCTTTTGCATAAAAGAAATCGTACCTTTTCTTTATACCTTTACTTTTGACGCATCGCCAAAAGAAACATGACCATCTCCAATTTTCCGCATCTCTTTGAACAAATGCTCGTGTCCACACATATGGTTGCATACCCCTCGAGATACCACACAATATCATTATTGTCGCTTCCTTCTTTATGCGCCATTGAAAGAACACCTTCATTCACATTATTTTCTACTACTAAGTTGCTTGGTTCTTCAACCCATTTATCTGCACAACAATCTCTCGCATAATATCATTTTTCACCGCAATTGTAGCATTTGTCGAAATAACAATCACTCGCGTAGTGATCATACTTGTGACACTTGTAGCATTCAGTATTTGGTTGATTCGATCTACCGTCTCTTCCTGGACCACGCCAATTCGCTTGACTCGTATGTCTCTTCTCAGCATCATAACTCTCGCTTTGACTACTACGACCATATCCACGACCTCCACAGCCACGACCTCTACTCTAAAATTGTTAAGAATAGAGTACCTCTTCATCTTCGATTGACGCCTTGGTTTGAAGCGCTTGCTTTAGCGTTTCCTCTTTCTTCATGTTCTTACGTTGCTCGTGTGCCTCAAGAGAACCAGCAAGCTCATCAACAGTGAGCTTCGCAAGGTCCTTTGACTCCTCTATCGCGCACACCACATTCTCAAAGTTATCTGTCAACGATCTCAAAATCTTTTCAATAACTCGCGCATCCGTTAGCTTTTCGCCATTGCGATTGAGTTGATTTACCACTGTCTGCACACGCGTGATGCAGTCGGATAAGCTTTCTGACTCATTCATCTTTATGCTCTCCAACTCGCCACGAAGAGTCTAGAGATGCACTTGCTTCACTCGGTCGGCTCCTTTGAACACTTTCTCTAAAGTATCCCACGCTTCTTTTGAAGTAGTCGCATTCGCAATCGTCTCAAAGCTCGATTTATCAACTGCACATAACAACATGTACACTGCTGTTTTATCCTTCGATCACGTCTCTTTCAATTCTTTAGTTTGAATCCCCGTATAATTAGCGGTATCCTTTGGTTCTACAAAATCTTCTTCGACAACTTCTCATGCATCATGAGATCTAAGAAGAGCTTTCATCTGGATGCTCCAATTCTTGTAATTCGTCTTCGTCAATCGTGGCAGCGACATTTGACCGGTTACGTTCACCATCGGCTCTGATACCAATTTGTAGAAACTAAAATTGTAAATAAAACAATAAAACACAAATTCTCTAAAACACTTTTCTTTATTAAAAAAAAAATTAAAAAAAATTTAAAAAACTCTCTCCAACTTTCACTTCCTTTCTCTCTAAACTCTCTATTCTTGTTCTCACATTTTTCTCTCTACAATTCGCAATTGAGGAACACTCTATTTATAGTCTATTATAAACTTGGTCTCCAAGTTCTTTCCATAAGTATTTCCCACTAATTGCTAAATCTACTAATTCCTTAATTAGTCTCCTAAATTGACAACTCATTAATTCCTTAATTTTCTACCAACTAATTCCTTAATTAACAATTACATTAAAGTTTATTCCAACAAAAAGAAGGATTCTTTCTTGTTCCATGTTTTTTAACTGATGTTGAGGGATGGCGATTACCATGAGTTTTTCATCTTGGAATATCCAATGAATGGTCAATCTTTGGGCATTTCGTTGTAATAAGAAAGTGGTGACACTTTCAAGGTCTAGTTTGGCATTTTTATTTACTTTTGTAGGAGGCACTTGTGATGGACTTCCTTCTCGAGAGATCCTATTTTTTAGTGGCTTTTGATTGTTATGGTCAAAGGAGAAGTTGATTGATAAAGAAATTCTACCTTTGTGATGGATGATCGTAACCTTCGAATGAGTCTTTGTTCCTCTATGGTTTTGGAGCTCTTTACTTCTAGTTTGGCGGGTTCTTGTTCTTTAGTGACCATCATGTTGATTAGTTTAGCCCCCGAATTTCTATTAACGTCAATCAATGTAGTTGACTAACTGTAACCAGTCGTTTACGTTGGGCTCTATCATTCCCTTATGTAAAATGGTCAGTTCGAAAGGTGTCTCAGATCCTTTTAGAATGTCCTTGATTTACAATTTTTCGTCTTTTTGTTGGTCTCGATCCGAGTTGTTGGCCAAACTTAAGGTAATTTTTGTGATTTTTGTTCCTCTGTTTTTGTTTTCCTATGTGAGAATTCTTGTAAGCTTTTTTTTTTTTATCAATTAATTAAGTTTATTTGATTAAAAAAAATTGAAATTAAGTCAGCTAAATTTTTCTAATGTGTTATTATTGCAGATTGTGTTTTCAAGGCCTGGTAATGTTGAAACATTCAACAATCCATATGAAGGAATACCCTCAGCATATTGAGTAATTTAATTTTACAAGAAAAATAAAAACTTTGGCTACTATTATTGGAAATAATTTGGTTGCATTTAGCACCAAAAAGTCCAGTGATAAATTGCAAACATTATCTCTCTGTTCTTTTTATGTTTGAGACTTTCTCTCAAATTTTATTAGGATATTTATTTGGTCTATTTTATAAATGTTGGAATGTTTTTTCACGTTTAAAATGTGAGATTCTAAACTTATTTTCTTTAACATGGTGTCTTTTTGAATTCATCATTTCTTGATCAAATTCCAATTTTATATTAAATAGTTTGGAATACAATCCTAAAAATAATCAACAATGAATGAATAACTCATCAATTTTATAAATGTTGATCATCAACATCTCAAGCGTTATTATTAACAATCCCCATTTTTCATTTCATATTCTTATCCAATTTTTTAAAATAAAAATAAATTTAATAATTGTTTTTTTAAATTTCGGCTTGGCCTTGATTTTGAACTTGTATATAAAAATATACAACAAAATCAAAAAAACCTATAGATATAAATAGTGTTTATAAGTTAAATATTCAAAAGAAATTTAAAATTAAAATTAAAGGATTATTGTTGATGTCAAAATTTGCCTCTAAGATCAATGGTAAATTTATCATTTACCAAGAACGAAATGTCGACAAAATAAAGAAAAGTTAAGACACTAGTGTGGTGTGAGCCATGTGGCTTCTGATAGAAAATATGAAGTAAAAGAGTACATAATCGAGTATGGAGTTTAGGAATTCGAAACAGATTACCGATCTCCTCTTTCCTTTTCCTTTTTATTCAGAGACCTTCGTAACCATTTCCCACCCGTGACTTTCTACCTAGTAGTGGATTCACGATAGAGTTACAACTTTTGCCTCCACTAACGAGGTTAGTACAATGTAATTGCCTACGCACATGTTGTAAGAATCTGAAGGGCTTGACCTAGCCTTCAAAACACCAAACCAGACTTTTCTTGACCTTCGAGGGCTTAGGCTACGAGGAACCCGACCAAGGGTCAGGGTTGCCTCTCCCAACAAAAGCAAAGGGTCGAGCGTGACCCAACACACCTCAGGCAAGGGTCGGACCTCTAACTCATCTAAGGTATAGGGTCGGGCTTTGCCCTACCTTCTAGTCATGGGTCATGCTTTGCCCTACCCTCTAGCCATTGGTCATGCTTTACCTTACCTTGTAGCCATGGGCCATACTTTGCCTTACACATGGATCATGCTTTGCCTTACCCTCTAGCCATGGGTCATGCTTTACCTTACCTTCTAGCCATGGGCCATACCTTGCTTTACACATGGATCATGCATTGCCTAACATTCTAGCCATGGGTTATGCCTCATGGGTTATGCCTTATCTTACCCTCTAGCCATGAGTCATACGTTTTGCCTTACCCTTTGGCTATAGGTCATTTTTTTCCTTACTCTCTAGTCATGGGTTGGGCTTTAACACACCCACCTAACTTAGGGTTGAGCTTTGCCTTAACATCTTACTTAGGGTCAAGCTTTTTAATACCCACCTTGCATAGGATCATATTTTTCCCTAACCATCTTGCCTAGAGGCAGGTTTTACCCGACCCATAAGACTCAAATTGGGCTAGCCTTTATTTCTCTCTTTCGAGCTAGATCCCCAGATTGTGAGTCTCTCTTCAAGCCAGTGCGCTTTTTTATTAGGCCTTATTGCTCAGTTGAGAATTTTATGTTATATCAAATATAATGTTTTTCACATTCACTCAATAGTGAACTATCATTTTAACTTGTTTCCAAATGTTATTTTTACCACTAGAGTATTCTCATTAATACTAAGAGCAATGACTAAATATCAAGATGGTGAATAAATTAGTTCTTATAACCATATTTTTGTTATGTAATAAGTAATCTGATTTGCATTGGCAACATTGTATTTGTAACATAATTACGAAGTTTCATTGTGAAAATTTTTGTACGATGCTCATGATCTAGAACCTCAACACCACTAGATTGGGCTTCGTCACAAGAGTTTATACCAACACCTTCATTGCCAACATCACTATTAATATTAGTACCCGTAGAGGATATTTCCTCAGTCAAACCACTACTAACATGTACCACATCATTATCATCCTATAATATGGGTTGAGAAAAATACATTTCTCATTACAATCTTGCACAATCAGAAAAATGCTCAATAAAGGGAAATTTGTCTTAAAAAATTGTACACCACAACTAATGAAAAACTCTTATAAAGACGCTAACAATTTTTGCCAAAAGGATATTCAACAGAGTTACATTTTCTAGACTTAGAATCAAACTTGCATTTTACACGAGACTTATTCACTGCATAACACAAACACCCAAAAAATTGTAAACTGTCCTATAAAGGAATTTGACCAAACAATATTCGTGAGGCATTTTTCCATCCAATACTGGGGTAGGAGTTCAATTTATAAAATGCACAACAGTTGGAATATATTTACCCCAAAAATACTTTGACAATTTTGCTTGAAAACGTAAGGCATGAGCAACATTAAGAATATGTCTTTGTTAACGCTCAACTCTACCATTTTTTGTTGTGGAGTATCAACATAAGATGTTTGATATAAAATCTCCTTCCTGTCAAAAAATGACTTTCATCCCAAAACTTCTTTACCATTGTAAGTTCATAGACCTTCAATTCTCTTATAAATTTAGTTTTGACCATAACATAAAAATCTTAAATTATTTTGCAACTTCAAACTTTCCAATCATCAAATACACCCTAATTGCATGAGAATAATTATATATAATAGTAAAAAAAAACGTGCACCACAACTAGACACAACATTTTTTGGATCACAAATATCAAAATGAACCAAATCAAAAGCATTCGATGCTTTATTTATACTTAAAGGGAAAATAATTGTGAGAATTTTTACCCATAAAATATATTTGACAATCAATGTCACAACTTGTACTGGCAGATACTACTCCAATTAAAGAAGATACTAGTTTCTTCGAAGGAGGACCCATATGTCTATGTCACAATATACTTCCATCTATAACTACCTTTTTTATTTTCTAAGAAACGACAACCAGGAACCAACTTGAAGAAATAAACTTCATGACATTGCATCACCGTTCCAATCAGGTTCGTCTAACTGTGGTCCTATATGAAACACAACTTGCTTGTGAAAAAAATATATATATATTTTTGTTGTTCTAAAGTTGAGATACATACATCAAATTACAAGTCAGAGCATGAGGATATAACACATTCTTAAAAACTAAACCATGATCACTTAACACAATTTGTCTTTCTTCTATATTCATAGCACTATTTCCATTAGGCAACCAAACAGGTAAGGATAATTCAAATAAATTAAAAAAATAATTGAATATTATCAGACATATTGTGAAACCTTGCTTTCATTTAAATAAAGAAAAAAAGACAAATAGTAAGGGTGATGGGTAATAGAGGTTCCATGCCAATCTCTTAAATGTTTCTTTGTATGAACAGCAGGTGATGGGTAACTTAAATGTTCTAGTCCTTAGATTTAAAATAATGTTTGTAGTGTGTATAATGTGAGGTGGAGATCGAACTAGTAAGGGTGAGTTGGTAATAGAGGTTAAGCATTATTGGTAGTGTTAGAACCTTGTTTTATTTTAGATAGTAAACAAGCATTGGAAAGATGTCTAGTTAGGATTATGCTTGGTCTAGATATCTAGTTAAAGATTTGTTGAATTTTGTTATGTGTATGTTGTTTTGTGTTTGTCTGCAAGGGAATTTAACTTCCATAATAACAAACAGATAATTAAAATAACAAAAATAGAAGACATAATTGAACTTCCCATGAAACAAATAGATAATTGAAACCAACAAAAATAAATGACATAATTTGACATATATTTTATCATGATCAAAACATTCTAATGACTTAAAAAATATTTGAAAATAAAAAGTCTAAAAATAATAACCAAATAAAATAAATATACACATATATAATTATGTTATAGATTTTTTTTTTTTAATGCTGCTTTAGTTGGATAATGAACCTTCTGTGGTGATTTTGAAAGTGTTTATTTATAAATGGGAGTTTATAACACAAGATTAATTGTGAATGTAAGCTAGAATTATGGGAATGGATGTTTGGGTGATTCTTTGCTAGATTTTCTATTGTGCTTATGTTTGAAAAGAAGTTTAATTATTAAGTGAATATGATTATTATATTTAGTGTGTAGAGTATGGAACTAAAAGGCTAGGAGTGTTAGTTTTTTTTTATGCCGAGACAGGAAATGCAGGTTCAAAAGCATCCAGGTTGGTAACCCAAGCGTTGGTTTCCATTGAAGACGAAGTGTGATAGTCGACTAAGAGAATTGACCATGTTTAATGTATTTGTTGGCTAAAAGCTAGTAGTGTTTCTTTTTAGTAACTGTGTATTATCATGTTGTGATAGATTGGGTGTCCGACTTGTACGAGCTAATTTTTATTTCAGAGTGTTACACATATGATTCAATGCGCCAATATCAATAATTCACTCACGGGAACTATATTCGCCATAGTTTTTTAGCTGATAAGGATGACAGTTGTGCACCCTTAATTGTAGCTATAATTTGTGTCTACTTATATCTGTTAGGGTTGGTACAGTTGTTCTATCTACCTCTCTAAAATCATGTGAATTAATGGAATTAAAACTATTCAAATTGCTAGCGAAAACTGTGATAGTACATAAAAATGCTACTTTGATGGAATGGAACACAAAAGAGAGAAAGCTCCCTTGATATGATATTGAAAGAATGAAAAATGTAGCATTATATAGATGTCTAGTACAACTAAAATGAGAAGAAAAAAATAGGAGTACATGACTCAACTAACTTTCAACATTCTAAACTTAGAATGCATTCCTAAGGATTATGACTTATAAACTCATCAACCTAAACTTACTCGACTAAATTCTAATAATTTCTCCTTTAAACTAAAATATTGTATTCATTCAGTTTATATCAACCTCTGAACAAACACTAAAAAGTCTTCGCAGCTTCAAAAACTGATCCAGCTTGAGAGGTTTAGTCATCACATCTGCCAATTGATCTTGAGAATCACAATGCACCGGCTCAACACTACCTGCCTTAGTCAGTTCTAGAAGAAAATGAAAACGCACATCAATATGCTTGCTACGACCGTGCATGTCTGGAATCTTTGAAAGCTTGATTGTAGAACTACAATCACAAAAAATATGAATTAATTTTTCATGATTCTGGTTCAAATTTGCCAACACCCTGCTTAACCATATTGTTTGCGATGCACATGATAGTGCATCAATAAACTCGGCATCTTTGGTAGACAAACTAACTACTGGTTGCTTTTTAGAAGACCAAGAAACTACTCCTGATCTCAATATATAAGAACACATAACCTGAATTGCTCTTTATAACTTTTACATCTCAAGCATAGTCATTATCAATAAGAAACTAGTTCATCAATTCCTCCCTTCTTCAAAAAATTCTAAGCTTAGTGGTGCCCTTCAAATATCTCAAAGCTCGTTTCATCTTTTGCAAATGAAATTCGGTTGGATTTCCATATATCTACTAGCAAGACTTACAACCAACATCATATTTGGTCTTGTTGCGATAAGCTAGATACATGAGACTGCTAACAACGGCTTGTTTTCTTATCCACCTTGACTCATCTTTCATCCTTTGTAATCTTAAATCAGTTTCTCCATCTTCAATGTCATCAACTTTAGTCATTATATCTGTTCTTCCACTTCATGGTCATCTTGATCTCCCCATTCTAAGTCACACACACTCGTGCTCTCATATTGTTGATCCCAATCCCCAACCTTATCTTCCTCAAATACAACATCCTTACTTATTATATATATATAAATTCTATAAGCCTTTGACTCAACACTAACACTGAATAGTACACAACTCATGCTTTTATCGTCTAATTTAGTTCTTTTAAAATCAGGCACATGAACATGAGACATGCAACCGAAATACTCAACTAAAAGCTTTTTCCTATTCATGCTTCTTCTGGACTCTGATCTTTAACAACGAGCTTAGGGTTGTGGTTGAGAATATGTTGTGTCTGTTTGACTCCTTCGAGCCAAAAAGTTTTTGGAATTTTCTTTGCACAAAGCATGCTACCATATTCATTAACTGTATTCATAGACATAAAAAAAAATCCATTTTATTAAAGAGAATGTAAAAAGTACAAAATTCTCAAATAAATTCATACTAGATCACTCGTAGCGTAACATAATTGATTCAAACTATTTCATCAATTATTAAACATTTTTTATTCAATTAGAGGTTTAAAAAAATCTTTTTAAATAGTCAACAAGAATATAAGTCAATTGACATAAAGATTTATGACTAAGAGGTCGTAAGTTCAAGTTTTCGATCATTAATTATTATTAAACTAAAAATATTTCTTTAAATATAAATCTTGTTGGAAATTAATAATTTAAATGGAGACTTTCACACGAAAAAAAGATTAGTTAATTTTTTTTATACAACAACTGGATGTGGGAGATTCTAACCCTAGATTATGAACACTTATCTCTATTGAAAATACTTTTGTGGGCAATTGAAACCTTTTCAAAACTTTTTTTTTATAATATTTCAAAACACTTTATTAAATTGAGATTGGAAAATAAGCATGCATATATATATATATATATATATGGCTTTATCTGAACATTTCTATAACCAAAATCTAAATAATTTTGTTTTAGAGACTAAATAAAATGTTTGGAAAGTATGAAATCAATAATGGAATTAATATGAAAATCAAAATGGAATAAGTATGAAAATATACTAAATTCTAAGTTAAACGTTCATTATAAATAGTAATAAGTTTGATTCATATTATATCTTTGTAAGAAATTTTTTTTTTGATTCATATTAAAATGTTTTCATAAATCGTTACACATCACCTAAAGATTCTTATTTAATTTAAACACAAAAAACAAAAGAAAATATTCGATTTCCTAGTTACTTGAACTATGCATTATTTTAATATTCAACTTTGGGAAAGGAAAAGTAACAATAAAAAAACATAAATTTATGGTCCCAAGGGGATGTTTGTTTACCGTATTTAAATATGATTTAACTTGAGTAATTATATTGAGAAATTATTTTGAATAGTTAAAAATTGAGAATTATAGTCAAAAATTCGTTTGAATGTAATTTTTTTTTAGAGAAGTTAGAGTTAAAACCTTGTTTGAATGTAGATTTAAAATGAGTAGTTAAAAAAAGAATGATTAAAAATGAGTGGTTAAAAATGAGTTATTTTGATTGATTTGAAATGAATTATTAGAAATTAGTAGTTAGAAATGATTGAATAGTATGAATGAATTATTATAAATGAATGGTTAAAGTTATTTTTAAAAGTAAAAAAGAGGAGTTCGTAAAACTTGTTTGCATATAGGTTTTCGAAAAGAAGTTGGCAAGTCCTCCATTTAAATCTTCCTTAAATATGGCAAACAAACAACCCCTTAAAATACTTATTTGAGTAATTTATTTTCATAATAATAATTTTGACATTTATCAACATTTTAATCGTCTACTAGAATGACACAAGGGGTATTGAATGGGTCAGAACAATAATTTCATTGTTTGGTTGTGAACCAGTTTAACACCATGATCACAAGTTCGATGTCGAAAATTAATATTTAACTCTCATTTATTTGAGAGTAGTGATACCCTCTATGTAGAAGAGGTTATGTAAGTAGATCAAGACATACATTACATGGTTAGATTTTGACAACACATATAAAAAAAGTCCAACTCAAAGCTAAAAAAATTATATTTTCAAATTAATGTGTATGTATATTTAAATTTATGCTTACTAGTAACAGTATACCTTTTGTTGATCTCAAAAATATATATATATATATATATATATATATATATATATATATACCTTTTTTTTCTTTTAGATGTGTTAATATATATTAAATAATAGAAATGGGTTCTATAAACCAAATTCTAGTATCTCTAATTTGATTATAATTATTTTTAAAAAATATTTTGTCCATAACAAATAAAATATAAAATATTTAAGTTGATTGAAGTTTATTAGTTTCAATTTCATTGAAATTTAATAATTTCATTAGATTAAAATATATAGTTTCACTTAATTCAAATCTATTAATTTTATGTTAATTAATTTTATGTTTTTTTTATTGAAAGAGATGGTGGTCTAATGCTTTCATTGTTTGATAATAATCTAGTTCAACACTATGGTCACGGGTTTGATCCCGAGAATCGGTATTGTATTAAAAAAAGTTATGTTTTTTTTTGCTACTTGATTAAAAGTCCCCTTAAGTAATATTATATTCATATTAGGTTACTTTTTATTGCTATTTGTTCCCATATTTTATCTATAGCGCGAGCTTTGAAACGGAATCAAGTTAAAATTTTGAACCAGGACGTGGCAACTGATAACAACGTCAGGGAGTTCGGAGACATCAGCAGGGGCTTCAAGAAGAGTTTTTTTTTTATGTTTAACAACCTGCCCACCCTAGAAAGGGCTTAGCTGGAGGTAAGGTCCAACTGTTGGAAGAGAGCTCGCGACTAGGCAGATGACTACGCGAGAAGATGGGCGGCTCGAAGGCAGGAAGAGAGAGGTGGATCTTCGACGCCACCCACAGTTGTTGCACCTATCAACCCCACAAGAGGAGAGTAAGCACCAGCGAGAATCCCAAAACATATGATATGTAAATAAAATTTTAAGTGATGACTATCATAGACTGAACTTATTACATTTAATGACTTGAGGTATTCTTGATCACTAGATTAATCCATAATTATTAATTTCAACTAATTTAAAGTATGTTATAGGTTCAATTAAGAGTAAGATTAAGAGTTCAATCTATAGTGACCATCTATTTCAGAAGCTTGAACCCTCACTAATAATAATAATAACAACAACAACAACAGAAAAATATTTTTTTAGTCCATATGTTTAGAGTCTAGTTTAAATTTGGACCATATGTTTCAAAACGGAAACACGTTTACGAAGACATTTTACTAGTGCTCATTTATAGTCTACTAAACAAAAAAATCGTTAGTTACATAACATAATGTTGACTAAAATGATGTCTACCCTAATTTAAATTATAATTTATTAATAAAATAATTATTTTAATCTTAATGTGAATTTAATTTTAAAAGAAAAAATATATTTTTTTTTTAAAGAAAAAGAAAATTAGATTAAAGTAAACTAAAAATACGTCATAACTAAAATATACATAAGGCACACCATTTATTGTTTCAAACTAGCGTAGACCAAAAAGAGTGAACATTATTAAAATTTGAGAAATAAAAGACTTGAATTTTAAAATCTAGACACAAAATTAAGGAGGTATTTGTTTGCCATATTTATGGATGATTTAAATGGAAGATTTACTAACTATTTTTCAAAAAATACATTTAAACGAATTTTTATAACTACTCAAAATAACTTTTTTGTTTCTGATCATTCATTTATAATTACTCAAAATAATTCTTTAATACTAACCACTCATTTCTAATAATTAATTTCTAACTTTTCAAAATAACTAATTTTTAATCATTCATTTCTAATCTTTTTTCTTATGTAATTGTATTAACTACACCACATTCGAGAAGTATTTGCAAATATAGGCGCCCAAGTTTTTTTTTGGCAAAGTTTTTTTTTTTAATTCGAAATTCATAATTTTTCCTTAATACCATTTTGCCCTTCTACACATTTAATTCTTAATTTTCGAATTCAAACTCTCATTTTTCATACTTTCCATCCTTTTAAAACATACCATATTTAATTGTCAATACTTTTAATATAAAGAGATTTTAATTCCTTTTTTCATTTATCATTCATCTTTTTTCGTTTCAGTTGTCTTCCTCCATTTTTTATTCTTCAGTTCGATTCCTTCTCTCTTTTCACATTCCGGCCACCACTTAAATTGTCGTCGACCACTCATCTCTGACCGGACGGTATAATCCTTCGACTTTAGTCATCTCCGATCACTCATCTCCGTTTTTTACATTATTTTGGATTACTGTTCATTCCCCATTAATTGTTATCCGATATGGTTCAATATGGTATGTTTTATTTCTGTTCTGTCATTACATTTAATTCATTTATATTCCAATTTTTATAATGTCAAAAATCCTGTTTAGAAATGTAGTAAAATCATATGTAGAACAATATTTTCTACATACTTTGATTTCCATATTCTGTTATAATAGAGTGTACAGATATCTACAAAATTGTATAATTTTTTTAATACATTATCATGTCATATTTTCAAACCGCAATACTGTATTGTCCATACTGTGTGTTTATGTTAGTTATATTGTACAACTTCTCTTTATAGGTTCATCAATTATATCAATTCAAATTGCACATTGGTCTTTAAAATGTCAATAATCCTGTTTAAAAATGTAGTAAAATCATATGTAGAACAGTATTATCTACGTACTCAGATTTCCAAGTCCTGATATACTTGAGTGTACACACATCTACATTGCTGTATAATTTTATAAATATATTATACTGTCGTATTGTAAATCGGCGATACCGTATTGTACATATTGTGTTGCAATGTTAGTTATACTGTAAATCTTTTCCTTATAGGTTCAACAAGCATTCTTATTCGTATTGCACACAGTGTATGTTGTACTGGTTGTTTTACATTGAGTGTATGATATTTATTCGTTACAGTTTAAAGGATATTCAATTAGTCAATCACAACTTCGAGCCCTGAAACAAACAAGCTGGTCAAAACTAGCACCTTAGACCATCAAAATTAGATCCAGAATATGAAATTTACCAAACAGGGAAGAACCTTGAAAAATGTGTCCTGGCTGCACCCGACGACTACATGCGCCTCACAAACTCAGTTCGAAGAACAAAAGATGGCTTGGGTTAAATCTGGTCAACAGAAAAGTCAATGGTTCAAACTTACTATTTAACCCAAGGCCAAACACCCATTAAACTCTAATCCAAACAACCACTAAACACATATCCAAACACACCTTAATTTGCATTTTAAATGCCCATAAACCTGCAAACAACACCTTTAATCCATAACTTAAATGATTTTAAAACACTAGCCAGGCAAGCTTAAATCACCACTTGAATGGCTTTAAACTACTAACCAAACAAGCATAAACCACACTTTAACTAACTTTAAACCAGCAACCAAACAAGTTTAATCCATCACTTGTATAACACAAACCAGCAACCAAACACCATCAACTCATCATTTGAATACCCATAAACCAGAAAACAAAAACCTTAGCTAACTACCTGATTAGGCTTCCACCTGGAAATAAACAAGTTGAAATCACATTTTAAATGAATTAAACTCCAAACCAAACACATTTATCAATTACTTAAATAGCCATAAACTTCCAAACAAACACTTGTATTCTCAGCTTAAATAGCTTTAAACCCAACCAAACAGCCCCTAAACCTCATTAAAATAACTTTAATCCAAACCCAAACAACCTTTAACATGGAAACAAACATCACCCTTCTTCTTCATTTAGGACTCAACCAACCTAAACCCCAAAAGAGAGAGAGAGAGAGAGACTCACCCTCACTCCGGCGGCGGCTGACCTGCGACTGCGAGAATGGGTCTACGACAGCGACGGCAACACATGAACTGTGGCGGCGACGGCGAAACCTTGCCAGAAACGGATGACGAGTTGAACCTGCTCCAATCCTGCACAAACGACGCGCCTAGGATGGAGACGGCGACGAAGCTCCACCACACGCGGGACTCAGCGACGACGACCCACCCTGGCGAATGATGGAACCCGCGACGGCGCAACCACGACCCTACTCAGAACCAAGACCCACAATGACTTTTGCTGTGACGGCGCGTGCGAACCCAGCCCACACTCACAGCTCTCTGGTAATCTACAACAACTAGCTCGACGGCGGCTGCTGAACAGAAGACTCAGGCAGTCGGCGGCGCTCCAACGAAAAATACACAATAGTTGAGAGGTGGGGAAGAAGAAGGTTAAATAGTATAACCCTCGAAATCCACATTTTTCACTAAATATCAAAGCCAAGAGGTCATAAATGCCTCTCCTCTTTAAACTAAACTACAAAATTGCCAACTGTTATTTTAAATAGCAACTTTTAAATAACTTGGGGTTATTACACCCCCTCTTTTATTTGGTTCATAATTTCGAAAAGATTTACCATTTTGAAAAAAGTATTTCTATTCCATACCCACTGAGCTCGAAATGAGGGTGCATTTATTAGGAAAAATCTGTTAAAAAAAACCATTATTTTATTTCCTTATTTCTCAAATATTTTCTTCTCATTTTCCTTTTTCATACTTTCCATAAGTAGGAAATACACACCATCTTAAATGATAAATTATTTTTATGAATTTCATTTCCTTATTTCTCAAATATCTTAATGTCTAGATCCAAAAACCTACCAAATATTCCAGCCTTGAACTTTACCATTTGGTCCTCAGTCAACTTATTTTGATTGTGTCATAGGTTCCAAAAACATTTATTAAGTTGAAATCAAAAGTCGAATTACCTTACATAATCATATTTAACAGTAAAATAGTATTGTTCGTACTTTGTATATTCTATCATATTTATGACTGCTTGCACTCTAGTTTTACTGTATGTACAGACTACACAGTACGTTATGTACTCTCCTAAATTTACAGACAGTCAAACTGTTTGTACATTTACATACATTAAAACAGTTTTATTACTAACCATCATAAACACTTGTTCAACTGTCAAACTATAATAAACATATTATAGCACAATACGAGTCTCCATATCAGCAAATTTAACACTATTTTGAAAAGACAATTGTTTACTATACAGTCTGGTGCAATCTCCTTAAATCTTAGTAATGTACCGTGTAAAATTTATAACTTAAAAATATGTTGTTTTGGTTGTTGTTCTGTACTTGTTGGTTTAGTATTTTACATTCTCCCATCTTTATGTATCCATAAAATCAACTTAAAAAATTAACCATCTTAAACACAAAGGCAAGACGTTGCAGTTATTATTCTGACTATACCGTATAAAACAAGTCATTTCAATATTGTGTGGTTATCATAAGTGTTCTGAATCCATTCAACAAAATTATTGTTCAACAGTATATGTATGCGAAACCATCTAAGACAACACCCTAAATCTAAATTTGTGAGAGTAATTGGAAATTTGGAGGATCAGGAAATTGAGTATTTTTTGTTTTCTTCTACGTTTTTCCTCTACTTTTCTTCTGCCAAACCGAACTTTGACGTGAAAGGAGAAAGCATGCATTTTGAAGGCTTTTTCTTTTGTGCTGCTCTTTTTGCATTGTGTGTATCAGAAAATAGCTACTAGGAGGTTCTTAGAGCGTTGTTCGGGGATTCGGCTAAGGTAAGGGAACCTTCACCCCCTACTCGAGGCCAGTGGCTATTACATGTATTAGATTGACTATATGCACTTACTTGTTTGATGTGGCATAATTTGTGTTGTTTGTTGCTTGTATTGGTTACACTAAGAGCATGCAAAATATGATTGATATCATGTCTAAGGCAAGCATGTAAATTATGTTGATTATCTGGTTATGCGTGAACTACTGTATGTTGATTGACAGAGTCGGTCTTACATGATAGTTTGTATGTCCCATCAGGGACTTATATGATGTTTGATGCACGGCTTAGTGCTTCGTTTGGATGCAAACGAGGTACGGAGACTAGATAGAAGATGCTAGTAAGCAGACGTGCATGGTTTATGGCTTGCACGTTCTCGACGGAGGATTTGTGGTCCCTCGCCGTAGGGTTTTTGTGGATGGTTGGCCCACCAAGCTCACGGTCTTGTTGGCATTTTACTTGTAGCCTAGGGTGCCTCTCCAGGTATGTGGTTGGGTTTGTGGCCCTTTGGTGAGCGTGCTGGATCCACCCTTACTGTAAGTATGAGACCTGTGGGATTTGTGGTCCCTTAGCTACCAGACTTTTCTACTCGTAGGATCCTTCGGCTTGGAGCAGGTATTGCCCTAGAGATTTGTGGCCTCTATTGGCTTTTAGGTCTTTGGTTTGTGGCCTCATATCGCTCTGTGTAGCGTGGATCATGGACATGCTTCCTAAAACTTATCTTGCATGTGTGTGATACTTTTGACATATTCTTTCGCTTAGGAGCTCGAGTTTTGTGGACCCCTGGAGCAGGTACTACGAGATTGTATCGAGATGGATAATCAGATGAGCTGAAGGTGACCATAGGACCCGCTGCATTATTCTGTTTAGAGTATTTTAAATTCTTCTTTCTGCATGAACTATTTAGGGGCATGATAAGTTGAACATGTTTTATCGAGCTTTTATGTTTTGACTCTTGGGTACCCTATAACTGTTTTAATGAATTTATGGCTCTTATAAACCTGTTTTTCTCAGTTGTTTAAAGAGGTTTTGTTTTAAATTTACATGCCCGGGAGGTCGAGTACTATTTTCATGCATTTAGAGTTAAGAACTTAGGTTTATATCCTAGTTTGGGTCGGGTCCTTATAAGGGGTATTGTTGTAATTGGCAATTTAGTATTTATTAATCTAATTAATGAAATTTCATTTATGCTAATATTTTTCCAGGTACCTACTTTTGCAAATACTTTTCTAATTTGGTCTATTTACGAAAAAAAAAACTCTTCTTTTTTTAACTATTCATTTTAAATTTACATCCAAACAAGCAATTATCTTTAACTCTTTTACAAAAGTAAATCACATTCAAACCAATTTTTTGTTATAACTCCAAATTTTTAACTACTCAAAATAATTCATCAAGCTTACTCCTCAACCAAAAACTAATCTAAACACCGAGGGGCTGTTTGTTTGCCATATTTAAAGAGAATTTACTAATTCCTCCTCGAAAACCTACATTCATACGAGTTTTTACTAACTCCTTCTCCTTTTTACTTTTAAAAATATCTCATTATTTCTAACCATTCATTAATAAGTACTCAATCATTACTAACCACTTATTTCTAATCATTAATTTCAAATGAATTAAAATAATTTATTTTTAACCACTCATTTTAAATTTACATTCAAACAAAATTTTGACTCTAACTTTTCTACACAAAAATTAGATCCAAACAAATATTTTATTATAACTTGCAACTCTGGAAACTAAATCCCCATTTAAAAAAAGGGGGTGGGTTAATTTTAGTTGATAATAATTAATTGAAAATTGGGAGATGTGGACCGAGCAGTGGGCATAATTGTATTTTAGAGTAAACTGCATCTTTCTTTCTTTCTCTCTCATTTCTATCCTTTCCGTTTACCAGTCATCAAAATCAATTCGCTTTGTAATGCGCTTTTCCTTTTCCATTTCTCTCTCTGTCTCTCACTAATTTCTCCATTTTTGCGATTCATTTATACCCTCCATTTTCAGTGCAGAGCTGAAAGAGATGAGGGTTGCGGTGGTCGGAGCCGGAATCAGCGGCCTGGTCTCGGCGTATGTTCTGGCGGAGGCCGGAGCGGAGGTTGTGCTGTTCGAGAAAGAGGATTACCTTGGCGGCCATTCCAAAACGGTGCGTTTCCATGGCCTCGATTTCGACCTTGGATTTATGGTCTTCAATCGAGTACGTTCTCTCTCACTCTCTCTCTACTGGTTTTTCTTTTGTTTCTCTCTCTTCTTCACCATGTCTCCCAAACTTACACCATTGCCATTTTGTTTCTCTCACTTGTCTCGAAACTTGGGCCATTTCGATTGAATGGATGTATAAATTGACTTAATTTATGACTTTGGTCTAGAGATGTTCATGGGGCAGGGCGGGGCTGTGTAATGGCTTTTCCGTCTTCGTTTTTGCCACCGAAATCATTTTCTGTTCCTGCGAAATTCTCTATTATTTTTTGTGGAGATCGGGGTTGGGATTCTACGGGGATCAAGTTTCCGGCAAGTAATTTTCCCATTCAATTTTTTTTTTTTTTAATATTTTTTGAATTATAACATTAAATAATCAAATTTTCTTATAAAATATTTATAAATTTTAATTATATTCTCACCTATAAAAAAAATGTTCATTTGAATAAATAATTTCACTAAAAAAATATTTATTTTATCTAAAAAGGAAAGTAATTAAATGAGATAAAAAAAAATTTAAAAAAAATGTAAACGGGACGGAGATCGAGGAAATGAGGATGGAGAATACATTCCCTGTCTCTGGTCCCGTTTTCCCCACGAGAAATTTTTTTCTCCCCTTCCCCGTTCCCTGCCTAACCGATGATTTGCGCCCCGATATGTGCGGGTACACGAGAAAGTGGACATCTCTATTTTGGTCCCTTATTTTGAAATTTGTTTGATTTTCACTTTTAAATCTCAAATTTTAATATGTCATTTTAAAGAAAAAAAAATCTACCATTTAATTTTGTTTAATTACTTTTCAATTTATCATATAAATTAATTTTTTTGAATTAAAATACTAAAATTGAATATTTAAAAAAGTTAAGAATAAAACATGAATAAAAAGAAATACACCAACCAATAAGTTGCGGATTTCATCTCCCTTCCCCCAATGTATTGAATAAAAAAAAAAGAAAAAAAACAATTTTCTTTTAATTATGCTATTATTTTGTTCTTTCATTTTTCCTTAAAAAAAAGAGCTATTATTTTGATATATTTTTATTCTATTTTGATTCTTTGACTTTTAAATATATAATTTTAATATTTGTATTAAAAAATATATATACTTTTTATAATTTTTTTTATTAAAATTATTATTATTATTATTATTGAACCAAATGAAATTTTAAACCATTATAAATTTATCAGTAAAATAATTTTGAGTTTCTTTTTAAGAACCGAAATTAAATCAGTGATTAAAAAGTTTTGGATCAAAATTGTATTTAATCGTTTCATTTTCATGATTAGACCTGTTTTCTTTTTTTCTTTTTTTCTTTTTTTTTTCATTTTGAGAAAAAGGTTTTTAGTATTATTTATGGTGTTTTAAACTTAATAAAACATGGAAGGTTAAATTACGAATTTAATTGGTAATTTGGGTTTCAAATTCTTTACTAATTTCGTTTTAGGCTACTTTTAAAAAAAATCTAAAAAGAATAGGTTTTTAATGGATCTTAGTTCAACAACGTGTAAGACATCTAAACATCAAATTTCTTTATAAGTCAAGTGCCACAAGTTGAACTTATTTCTGCATTTTTTGAGTTGGACAGGTAGATAGTTTACCCTTTTTTTCTTCTTTTTTTTTCTTCTTTTTTTTTTTAAATTCAATAATATTTTAAAGTTAGGAAATTGGATTTGTATGCTGTTAAGTTGGATAATTCGATTAAAGAAAAGTAATATTATTAGTTGTTAGTTTTGGCTCCTAAAATTTAAAATTGAATATTTTAATTTTCAAATTTCGAGAATATTCGCCATTAGTCGAAAAGAAAATGATTAGTTACCTATTATAATGTTGTCTAAAATTATGATTAAATTAATTTTAAATTTCAATATATTAATAAAGTGATTATTTTAAATTTTATATAAATTTAATCAAAAAATAAATATAAAATATTCAAAAATTAAAAATGGATATTATTAAAATATTAAGGATAAAAATATTGAATTTTATAGATGAGACTAAGGGTATGTTTGTTTTTTGGACAATAATCACTCCTCAACAACCACTAGTTTGTTTTTTGGACAATAATCTCTCCTCAACAACCACTAGTTTGTTTTTTTGTAGTAAACTTCCACTCTTAACCTCTCTTCAATCCACTCTTTAACTACCCTTCGAATTTTTATATATATATATATATATATATATATATATATATTTTTTTTTTTTTTTACCTTTTTTTTATCAAATCTCATAT
>JBBMKA010036587.1:4204-22832 GCA_037833695.1 Sechiopsis laciniata | reverse complement strand
TTCTTAGAATTTTAGAGCATGTTCTTTGCCTCTTTTCTAAGTTCCCCCTTGCAATTCTTGTGATAGATTGCATCCGAACCATTCAATCCAGCCTTGATCAAGCTTGATTGTGGAGTGACTCAATCTAGAATAAGATCTTCCATATCTTGCTTCTAGATCTTTGATCTTAAGAGGTAGTCAAATTCTAGCTTTTCTCTTGGTTGTTCCCAAATCCATAAGGAGGTGTTAATCTCTTAATTCAAGGGTTCTTTCTTCATTATATAGGCTTGGATCTTTGGGCTGAGAATTAGGGTTGCTTTATTACCTCTCTTTGTCCATCCTGACAACCACTTATTATTCCAAAACCTGTTTACTCTTCCTTACATGTCCACAACTCCTCTGTTTTACCTAACTTACCTGTCGAATCAACCAGTTCTCCTCAGCATGCTTGCACACCTATATATCACAATACTCCCTTACCTACATCTCCATTATTCGACGACCCTCTGCTCTCGCAATCCACACCCTCACCTCCTGATCCCCTCTTATCCACCACTGTCAATAATCACCCCATGACCACCCGAGCAAAAGCTGGCATTCCAAACTAAATCCTCTTTTTGGCGGTCTTACCCACATTGCTCCTAAAATTGATTGGTCTCGACTAGAGCCTACTTGGTATCATGATGCTGCTCTGGTTCCTCAGTGGCAAGAGGCTATGGATAAAGAGTTTACTGCTTTACAACAACTGCAGACTTGGACTTTAGTTCTTGCGCATACCTCTAATCACTTGATCAGCACTAAGTGGGTATATAAGATTAAACAGGATGCACGAGGATGTATTGAACGTTACAAAGCTAGGCTCGTGGCTCGAGGTTTCTTGCAAACCCCTAGTTTAGACTATGGAGAAACCTTTTCCTCCGTCCTTAAACCTTTCGATTAGTTCTTACTTTGGCTGTTACATGGAAATGACCCATCAAGCAATTGGATGTTTCAAATGCCTTTTTGCATGGTACCTTACATGAGGATGTTTACATACCTCAACCTCAAGGGTACATCGACTCACGCTACCCTACGCACGTATGTAAGCTCAACAAAGCTCTTTATGGTCTAAAACAGGCTCCTCGTGCGTGGTATGATGAGTTGCGGGCTTATCTTCAGACACTTCAATTTACACAATCTAGAGCTGATAATTCTCTATTTACCTTTCATGGTGCAAATGGTACTATTTTTCTTCCGATATATGTTGATGACTTGTTGTTGACTGGTTCAAACTCAAAATTTTTGGATCAATTTATCACTAGCTCCAATCTATTTTCTTGGTGTCCAAATCAAGCCAACTATGAATGGATTGTTATTGACTCAAGCCACTTACATTAATGACATTCTGGTAAAGCACAATCTGCAGCATCTTAAGGCTGTTCCTTCTCCCATGGTGTCTGGAGAGCAGCTGTCTCAGTTTGATGGTGATCTTTTAGCCGATCCACAAGTTTACCGAAGCATTCTTGGCTCTCTCCACTATCTTCAACATATGCGTCCTGATATAGCTTTTTCCATCAATAAACTTAGCCAATTTAATCAAGCCGCCCGGTTACCTCATTGGAAAGCTCTCAAGCGTATTCTCTGCTACTTACAAGGCACTATTAACTATGGTCTTCACATACAACCAGCTGGTGTCTTAACCTTGTCTGGCTTCTCCGATGCTGATTGGGCTTCTTCCCCCAATGATAGAAAATCTATTTGTGGTTTTTGTGTATACTTTGGTTCCTCCTTGATATCCTGGTCGTCTAAGAAACAACAACTTGTTGCTCGCTCGAGTACAGAGTCAGAATATCGTGCATCATCTCATGTTGCTTGTGAACTTGTATGGCTTCGTTCTCTGCTCACTGATTTACGTGTTTCCCTCGCTGCAGTTCCCATCGCATGGTGTGACAATATATCAGCTAGTGCTCTCGCACGTAATCCCATTTTTCATGCTTGTACTAAGCATATTGAGATCGATGCACACTTTATTCGTGATCAACTGCTTTCTAAGTAGATTAACATTCGCTATGTTCGTTCAAGTGATCAAATTGTTGATTGTCTGACCAAGCCGTTATCCCCGCAGCCATTCTTGTGTCTCCGTAACAAACTCGGTCTTCATCGTGACTCCGATCCTTGTTTGAGGGAGGCTGTTACAACACCCTAATGTCTGCTGTGATCATAACCCTTATTGTACTTCCAACTACTGTTTGCTGTGACCTTAACCTTACTGTTCTCTATTGCTTGTTCCCTTTGTATTAGTTGGTAGATTTATTAGTTGTTCAATCAACATTTATTAAGCTCTACCTGCTCTCTTTCAGTTGTGTATTTATTGAGGCTTTACTCCTCATTGAATTGTATCAAGTGAAGTTATTAGAAACTAATTACAACACATAAGCATTCTCTGCTCTCATTCTCTTTTTCTCTGTGCTTCACATTTTCACTCTTTGAGTTATCAAAATAACTCCCAAACCTCGAGAGTCTCTAACTCTCGGCTAGGTGATCAGCTCTCTAACTGATCCTCGACACTTGGGTGAGTCCTCAAGTGTCTGGTTCTAAACAGGGACAGGATGGTGTACTGACTACATCACCTGGAGAACTGGGACGAAAACCTGGGCCATTACAGCTTGTTTGTGAAATGTTGCTAAGAATTCAAACCACAAAAAAAAAAAAAAAAAACGATGTTCTTGCCTTTGTATATTGTTTATATGAGTAATTTGAACATATGCATTGAAAAGAAAAATCAAAACATATGCAAATACGTTATATTTCATCCATAAATTTAATGGAAGAAACCTTCAACAAACATTCAAGTTCATAGATTAAAATAAAATTTTACAAAAGTTTTGTTTTTTTTTTTTTTGAAATAAATTTTTTTACAAAATTTTGGTATATAATTGAAAACATATTAATAATTATGTATTCGATAGTTGAAAATAGATATATATTTTTAATTATTCAACGACAAAATTTGGCATAGAAGAATATGAATTTAATTTTTTTGATCGAAATTATATATTAATTACTATTTGACTAAGAAGAGGACTACAAATCCTTTGTACCATTGCTCTCAAATAAATAAGAGTCAAATATCGACTTTCAAGATCAAACCCGTAATTATTGTGTTGAATGGAATTACCACCAATAAAACTATTATACGGCTGGCTTTTTCTATAAGTTTGATTTTTGTTTTACAAAACTAATTGAGTTGAAAAGTTACTATAAAAAAATGGAGACGAGAATGGTTGAAAGCTGCCCATTGAAGATTATGTCTGATGGCATGTGGGTCTCTGTCAATGAGAGCCACATGGCTGATAAGTGATAAGTGACCTTATTTCAAGTCTCAAATCAATCAACCCATTCGAAAACGACTCATTCGATATTAATATAAATATCTATCTCAAAATTAATTGATAATGAAAATAATAATCTACCTATTTTATAAATGTATTGAAAACTTCTTACATGCCTCGCAAGATAATGTCATATTATTAAAAAAAAAAAAAAAATTAAATGCGGTCACATTGAGAACATCATCTTAGATTAAATCTAAATTTGTGGACCGAAATATTCGTTTAACCTTGCTCGTTTGGGTTGAGTCCAAACTACTCGTTTATGTTTATTCGCTTGGATCACATTTAAATTTATAAATTAAATACTCGCTTAGATTTTATCCGCTTGGATTTGTGTACTAAACATATAGTTAGAGTTCTGATATCAAATTAGATAGTGTGGATTTATCTTTAAACCAATTGATAATAAAAGAAATAACGCGCATATCTTATAAATGTGTTGAAAACTCATCACAATTTATTTAATGATCTATCTTTTAAAAGAAAATCATTTTTATCCTTAGGCCATGTTTGGCTATCTTAAAGGGTGTTGGAAGTATAGAGTTGGGAAGCTCAAAGCCTCGGAGTACCCAAATCCCCCTCAGCTGTTGTTTGGCTCGCCCACAAGAAAAGTCGGGCTAGGCGAGTTTTGAAGTCCGAACTTCAATTAAAAAAAAAAAAAAGGAAACTTGCAAAATTAGTCAAATGGAGAAAATAATTATAAATATAGGCACTTTTAAAAGAATTAGTAATTATATAGCTCATGATATTAATAAAACTTTCTAATAATGTTGTATTTATAATACATAATATTGTATTATTAATATTTATAATACAGTATTAATTATTATAGATACAAATATTTTAAAATTTGACTCTGTTTGTAATTATTTTGTGAGACGAGCATCTCCAATACAATTTTCCAAAAAAAAAAAATACTATTGAAGTCTACTGGTAAATATATCAAAACATGAATTGGCTCATACGGTTTACATTTTCGCCTTTCACCCACAATATGCAATATTGAATCCTATATAACTAGAGATGTCTATTTTTCCTGCGGGGAACGGCGAAAAAATTCCCCGTGGCATAATTGGGGCTGGGAACGGGGAATGTTTTCCTTGTCTCTATTTCTTCGATCCCCTCCCTGTTTACTTTTTTAAAAAATATTTTTTTTCTTTATTGTATCCCTTTAATTTTCAAATAAAAAATATTTGTTGATGAAATTATCTATGCATATGAATGTCTTTTTTTTTTTTTTAGTACATGCATATAAATTTGTTTTCTTTAATAATTAACATTATAATTGAAACTTATAGATATTTTCTAAAAAAATCTAATTATTTAAAATAATTGTCCAAAAAAAAAAAGGATTTTTTTTTGAAAAAATTTCCGCGGGGAACCCAATCCCTGCTGGTGCCCAGCAGGGAATTCCCGCCCCGATCCTCGAGAAAAAAAAATGGAGATTTTTCCAGGGACAGGGATTAAGTTAAGTGGCGGGGACGGGGACGGGGAGGCCATTCTCCGACCCCGCCCCGCCCCGTGGACATCTCTATATATAATTGTTCAGTAGTCTCTGTAACTTAAAGAATTTAGCCTATAAAGTTTTAAAAGTTAGAATTTTAATCTCTATATTTTTAGTAACTTCAATTTAATATCGAAATGATAAGTGCCTAGTGATTGCATTGTTTTGTGGTAATCAGTTCAACATCACGGTCAGACGTTCGATTTTAGAATTAAATATAACCATTCATGTATAAAAATTGTTATGGAAAAAATTAGGCCCGAGAAATTGGGTTACTCGGAGTGGAGTCGGGCCTGTAAAAGAAGGTCTAAAGAGTAGACAAGCCTAGTAGAGTAAGGCCCAAAGAAATCACCCAAGCCACGGGAGCCACGCAAGGGCCCAAGCACGATGGCCCACCTCGACAAACGCAGGCCAAGCGGCCCGGGCCATGCGTGCGCGCGGGCTACATAGCCTGCCTCAGGCGCACGCAGGCCAAGCAGTCTGCCTCATCATGCGCGGGCTGCACAGCCCGCCTCAGGCCTGTGCGGACCAAGCAGCCCACCTCAGCGCGCCCGGGCCGCCTAGCCCACCTCATGCACGTGTGCCCACCTGGACGTTCGACCCATATTATATTTTTTAGCATATCTTGCCCGTCTCGCTCGTCGTTTTCACCTATGTTCATCATTTTTCCTTATCTATGGCTAAACCCTATTTAGGGTTCGGTCCAAGAAGGAATATTTACCTAAAGTGAAATACTTACCTAAAAAGTAAGGTATTTCCATAAATTAAGATTTATTTTCACCAAAAGTGGTCACGTACCCGCTCCCTATATATATGCAAGTCGGTTGATTACTAGATAATCTATTCTAAACTCTAGAGACGACTCCTACCTACACTTTTTGACCTAACTGACTTAGGCATCGGAGGCTGCGTGGCTCACACCACACCAGTGTCTAGTAAATTATTGTTTGTTTTGCAGGTATTCGTCTCAACAAAATACAAATTCACCGTTGATCTCGAAGACTAAATTTTGGCTTCAACAGTTGGTACCGTCTGTGGAGACGAGTTCGTACTTTGCCTAGAAACGAGTTGCTAACACTGCACTTCACCATCAAAGATGAGTACGAATCCTAACAACTAGGGTCAGGAAGTCGAGTATGAGGACGAGAGGCATTCTAGGATAAAAGCTACCAGAGATAGTACTGAGATAGAACGCAATCTGGGAGCAGGTGGGGTCGTGCGAACCACTACAGAGGAATGTTTTTCTGATCCGAAAGTAGCCGCGTTGGAGAATAGAGTACAAGACATGTCAGAGGCAATTGGTCGACTAACTGAGGTATTCCAGACGCTGCCCCCAGCCACTCCAGCAGTCACGAAGCATCAGAGGCGAGCCAATGGCAGAGTTAGAAAGTGCTCGAAAGATGCAACCCCCGAGAAAGGACCGTACCGGGACGGGTAGACAATCCAACAGACTGGACCATGCAGACACAATGAAGGAGCCCGACGCTACACCTCTGCGCCGAGATCCAACGAGAAGGAAGGCACCTATGACTGATAGGTCGACTAGGACCACAAGCACAAGAGTGAGACCTACTGAGAGATTAACCCTATGAGGGAATGACCAACGTAGAGAACCCATGGAATGCTCCTGAGTCACCTTTGAAGTGGGAGAGTCTCGATTCCATACGAGGTCGGTCCAAAGTCACAGCAGGTATTCCCGTGATACACTAAGTATAAGATCAGGAAAAAAGATTAGACCTATAGAAGTAAGGAGTAGCAGAACCAACCTGGGATCAGACTTAAGAGAGCTAATCAACCTTCGGCGGAGAGCGCTAAGAGATGAAACTGAAAGCCAGCCTTGGGGGGTTAAGTTAAAAAACATCCAAGACCAACTAGGGGACATGAAGAAGCCTCAAGATCAGGATGGACTCGACCTGGATGGCCTTGTAGACCAGGTAGACCCACCCTTTACCGATGAAATAATGGCAGAAGAGGTACCAACCAAGTTTAAGCTACTTATGATGAAAGCGTACGATGGTTCGAAAGATCTGGTGGAGCACCTAGATACATTCCGGTCATGAACGGAACTCCATAGAGTCTGGAATGCCATAAAATCTATATCATTCTTCTTCGCTTTCATTGGAGCCGCGCACAGATGGTTTAGGCAATTAAAACGAAAATCCATCGCTTCCTTCAGAGAATTGGCAATAGCTTTTATTGCCTAGTTCTTAGAAGGTCGCGACCAGAAGAAGCCGACCACGCACCTGCTTACGGTTAAACAAGGTAGCTACGAGGCGCTTCAAGAGTATGTTGCACGATTTAACAACGAAGTATTACAAATCGAAGGGTACCCCAATGAAGTGGCATTAACAACAATCGTCGCTAAGTTAAAGGATGAAAAATTTCTGTGGTTGCTAGGAAAGAAAGAGTTTGCCACTTACGTGGAAATGTTGACACGGGCTCAGAAATACATGAGCGTAGGCGAGTTACTAAAATCCTAAAAAACTCTTGAAGAGAAGCACGCCCACATCAAACGGGAAAGGCACGTCGATCGACATGAACAAGAGCGAATAGAATCTCAAAAAAGACAGTTGAGTGATAGGTTAAAAAATCGAGATAAATCAGGCCGCCAGGGATTGCCGCCTAGTAAATTTGAAAAATACACACCCACGGTGGTCCCATTAGAGAAAATACTGATGGAAATCAAAGATAAGGAAACTCTTAGGTGGCCTAACAAGATGAAGGTAGGGTCACACAGGAGAAACAAGGAGGAATACTGTTTGTTTCATCAAGATCATGGACATACTAAATTTGAATGCTATGACTTGAAGGAGACCATAGAAGCCCTGCTCCAAAAGGGACATCTAAAAGAGTATGACGGTGAAAGATAGAAATCACCTGATTGCCCTAGCAAAAGGCCCGACACCAGAAACTCACCACCACCCTAGAAAATATGAACCATCATGGATGGACCTGTAGGGGGTAACTCCAACAGAAAATGAAAAGTAAGTGTAAGGCAAGCTCGCGAAATGTCTGGATGCGAAGAAGTAAGAATAATGGCCGCAGTAGACGACGATATCAATTTTTCGAATGAAGATGCAAAGCAGGTACACCAACCCCACAATGACGCCCTAGTGGTCTGTTGGTCATATCCAACATCAAGGTCCGAAGAATATTGATCGATGGAGGTAGCTCCACTGACATACTCTTATTACGAGCATTCAACGCAATGAAGATAGGGCGAGACAAGTTGTCTCTTTGTTCCACACCGCTGGTGGGGTTCGAAGGCAGCACTGTATATTTGGAAGGAAACATCAAACTCCCAGATACCTTTGGTGAAGATAATAATATTGTTTTAACTTTTGTTAATTTTTTAGTGGTAGATGACAGGTCATCCTACAACGCAATACTCAGACGTCCATCGTTGCATCGACTACGAGCCATCCCGTCTACATACCATCAGAGGTGGGCAAGGTCCGTGGCGAACAACAAATTTCCTGGGAATGCTATCACACCGCTTTGAAAAGCATACCCAGCATATCAGAAGTAAGAATGGTCACCACCTCTCTAAAAGATATTTCGACGCCAGGACAGGCCACACCCATCCAACCAGGTATGACATCTGAGGAAGCCGAAGCACTCGAGGCACAGATAGATCTCTACAGTTATGTCAAAGATTCTGAGTTAAGTAGAGGAGAGCCAGCTGAGCAGTTAGAAACAATAACCTTACTGAACGAAGGTAAGAAAGTTAAGATAGAAACAAGCTTAGACGTAGCTCAGCGGGATAAACTGGTGTCCTTCCTTAGACAGAATGCTGATGTGTTTGCCTAGACAGCAGAAGACATGCCCGAAGTTGATCCGAAAGTGATGGCCCATCAACTATTTATAAAGATTGCAAACCAGTGAGACAAAAGCGACGAGCATTCAACCATGCCATGAACGAAGTAATTGCTTAACAGGTTAGCGAGTTATTGTGAACACGATTCATCAAAGAAGTACATTATCCTGAATGGTTATCCAATGTAGTATTGGTAAAGAATCCCAATGATAAGTGGATAACTTGCATCGATTTTATGGATCTAAATAAAGCATGCCCCAAAGATAGTTTCTCGTTGCCTCGCATAGACCAGTTAGTGGATGCGACATCAGGTAACGAGACTTTATCATTCATGGACGCTCACTCAAGGTACAACCAAATATGCATGCACCCAGCTGACCAGGAGAAGACCTCGTTCGTAACGAGCAGAGGTTTATACTGTTATAATGTGATGTCTTTTGGTTTGAAAAATTCAGGAGCAACCTACTTGAGGCTAGTCAACAGGATGTTTGCTCACCTCATCGGAAAGAATATGGAAGTGTATGTAGTGACATGTTAGTTATAGAAGCCAATCCAGATCAAATCCAGACGATAATGGAATTAACACCGCCTCAAACACATAGAGCTTAAATGGAAAAGTAGCAGCCCTGAACCGGTCATAAGCCGAGCAACAGACAAGTGCCTACCCTTTTTCAAAATACTTAGAATGAGGGAAAAGTTTGAATGGGCTAATGAAGGTGGAAAGGCTCTTGAACAATTGAAAACCTACCTTAGCAAAGCACCCTTCCTATCAAAACCAGTTTCTGGAGAGAAGTTATTTGTATACCTGGCTGCATCCGACACGGCGGTGAGCTCAGTACTAATTAGAGCTGACAACAGGCGTCAGTTACCTATCTACTACACCAGCAAAGCAATGGTAGATGCCGAAACTTGGTACCTTTAGATGGAAAAGCTGGCTCTAGCATTAGCCACTTTGGAGAGACGACTACGACTCTATTTCTAAGCACATAAAGTTAACGTGTTGACGAACTTCCCACTGAGGCAGATACTACAAAAGCTTGAAGCTTCTAGTCGGTTGCTGAAATGGGCAATAGAACTGAGCGAGCATGATATCCACTATCAGGCTAGACCCTCTGTCAAGGGGCAAGCAGTAGCAGATTTTATATTTGAGTTAACACCGGGGATCATCGAAGACTGCAACATTGAACCTAAGGTTTAGAACTTGTACGTAGATGGCTCGTTGAACAAGAAAGGATGCGGAGCAAGTCTATTGCTAGAGTCACCCAAGGGAGACCGCTTTGAATATACGCTTCGGTTCACATTCTGGACCTCTAACAATGAAGCGGAGTATGAGGAAATAATTGCATGACTCCAAGTTGCCATTGCAGTTGGGGCAAACCACCTGCACGTCAGAAGTGACTCACAACTCATAGTCAACCAAATCTCTGCCGCCTATCAAGCTAAAGAAGCAAGGATGGTTGCATACCTGCAGAGGGTAAAGGAGTTGATCAGGTCATTTGTAGAAGTTAAGTTTCAACAATTCTCGAGGTCCCAAAATACCAATGTTGACTCTTTAGCCAAGCTAGCTGGGTCATACGAAACTGAGGTGAGCCATTCTGTCCTAGTAGAGATTCTGACTAAACCAAGTATAGATGTTGAAACAACACACAACATCACCGCCACCTCGGGCGTGAGTCAATCGACATGAATGAATCCTATTATTGACTACTGAACAAGAGGAACGGTACTGGAAGACATAAAAAATGCTCAAAAGTTAAGGTACCGGGCGACTAGATACCTAATAGAGAAACAAATTTTGTACAAACGAGGATACTCTCTACCCCTACTTCGATGTCTCAATCCTAAAGAAGCCGAATATGTCATGAGAAAAGTACACGAAGAAGTATACGCAAACCACTTTGGAGCCCGATCCCTATCTTGAAAAATAAACCGTCAGGGTTACTTTTGGCCAACGTTAGTAGAAGACACTCAAAGATTCACACGAGCGTGCGACAAGTGCCAGTGCTTTGCTACAATCATGCACCAGCTGCCTGAAAACCTCACCAACATGGTAGGACCATGGCATTTCGCTCAATGGGGAATCAACCTAATTGGACCGCTGCCACAGGCCAAGTGCCAAGTAAAATTTGTCGTGGTTGTAGTGGATTACTTCACCAAGTGGGTAGAAGCTAAAGCACTAGCCACCATCACTGAAAAAAAGACCACCAACTTTGTCTGGAGGTGTATTGTGTGCAAGTTCGGAGTACCTTATACGTTGATAACCGACAATGGCAATGCAAAATTTTGAAAGTTTTACTAAGAGCTGAATATAAGTCACCACTACTCATCACCAGCACACTCCTAAGGAAACGAGCAGGTAGAAGCGGTCAACAAGATTATTAAGAAGAACGTAAAGACCAAACTAGAAGCTCTCAAAGGGGCATGGGTGGACGAGCTCCCAGGATTATTGTGGGCATACAGAATAACGCCTAGAACCTCGACAGACGAAACACCATTTTCTCTTACATACAGGGCTAAAGATGTAATCCCAGTCGAGATCGGCATCCCTTCACCTCGAACAGAATTCTATAATCTAAGTCAGAACAATCAAGAGTTGCAACTTAGCCTCAACCTGCTAGAAGCAGCTAGGGTCCACATAGTTGAGTACAAAAATTGGGTTGCCATGTACTACAAGTTAAAAGTGAAGATCAGACGCTTCAAAAAAGGCGATTTTGTGCTAAGAAAGGCATGCTGAGCATCTCAAGAAATACTACCACTAGTAGAGAACACCTGGACAGTCGACTTAGACTACAATTTTATTTCAATTCTTTAGAATAGATAATAGGTTTTTCTTACTTTTGTTTCATTATTTCATTCATCAAATCTTCCCAGATTAATTTGACATATTGCTTTTTAATACAATTCAAGTCATTTCTACTGCTACTATGTATGTTTAAGCACAATTGTCATGAATGGAGGCAACTGAGCTGATAAGGCCAAAGTGGCATCCAACTTCAACTAGGAAGGTAAGGCCAACTAGACTACCTAAGTGGATAAGGCCAAAATGGCATCTAACTTCAGTTAGGAAGGTAAGGCCAACTAGGCTACCTAGGTAGATAAGACCAAAGTGGCTATCCAAGTTCAGTTAAGAAAGTAAGGCCAACTAGGCTACCTAGATGGATAAATCCAAAGTGGCTATTCAAGTTCAGTTAGGAAGGTAAGGCCAATTAGGCTACTTAGGTGGATAAGGCCAAAATGGCTACACAAATTCAACTAGAAAGGTATGGCCAACTAGGCTACCTAAGTGGATAAGTCCAAAATGGCTATCCAAGTTCAATTAAAAGGTAAAGCCAACCAGGCTACCTAAAATCAACAATAGGAATGAGTCAATAACAAGCAACCCAGGCCACCTAAAAGGCCCTCCAGTCACCAAAACTCGTTTGAAACAACGAAGCAATCTAAGTCGCAACCAACTAACTTCGAAGAAATAAATAGACACGAGAAAAGCAGAAGAACGCAAGAGAAATTAACTTAGACAAAGACATACATTTTGTAGCAGCACACCAAAATATAGACATAGTCATAGACAAACCAAAGAAGTTTAAAAAAAAGCAACAATTCAGATAAGTTGAAAATATAACAACAACATAAACATCTAGAAGATAGTCACTCTGAAGGTCTCAACTCTGCAATCCCACAAACAACACCTAGACCGCTCTAGATATCAACTTTATTAAAAACTCTGATTTCTTGAAGTAGACGCAACTGAGCCAGAGCCTCTAGAACTAGGCTGAACTATGGTCGGGGTCAGACGGTTGACATTTTCTAAAGGCTGAGTACACTCCGGAACTCCCTAGAGAAATGATCATCATAATAAGGAACGTGTATAGGAGAACACTAGCCACTCGAAGAAGTAAGTACAACAGTAGAAAATGAGGGTAGAACCTGATACTCCTCCTCGAGCCGGGCAATGTAAGACTCGATGCTAGGCAGGAAATTATTTTGAAAAAACTCTGGGTACCCTGCCCGATACTTTTTTATGGTTCATATCACGCCCTGCCGCATCGCCCTATTTTCTACTTTCAGGAAAGCCAGAGCGAACGGGAAGCCTCAAACAGAAAATTGGTATCAGACAGTTTCCCCTGAGCTACCGATAACTCCTGATTTAAGCGTGCAGACGTAGCTATTTCCTCATCAAGCTTCCTTTGGCAAGATAGGAGAGATGCCTGAATCCCTTCTAAGGTGACCTGACAAGCCTGCAGAGCATCTTTCGAGGTTTGATAAGCTAGATTAACCATTCCGGCTCTGCCTACAATCGAGCAGAGTCGGCGTAGCGAGCTGATGGACCCCCTGGGTGAGGTACATATAATATTACGACAAAAAACCAAGTAACGTTAGTAAACCTCATGGAGAAAGAAAAGTAGAGACAACCCAGTTACCCGATAGGAATGTCGAAATCCTTCGTTGAGGTTACGTGCTGCTGCTTCCTGATATTGAATAGGAACACCCTCCCAAAATCTAGTCCATTTGTCGAAAGCGTGAGTCAGCGAGTCCACTGAGTTGGGGGTATCGTGATAAGGAGGCTCAAGAACATTCTAGTAAGATCCTTCACCATATGAGATCATTATCGGCGAGTGAGGATTCAGACGGGCCCTTTGAGACGGGCGGTCAGAAGTTACCTCACTTTGAAGAGGGATCGAGGCCCCAAGAGTGTCGGTCATGTCTTCAGCTTCGTCGGAGAGCATTGAATTCGAATATATAGTAAAGACGTTATCATCCAATCCTGTGACATCAAAATCAACAACATCAAAACTCTCAAAATCGACAACACTCAAAGAAGGATTGGAAAAGAGACTCATGTCTGCATCATAAGGACAATGGTGATAGCATTAAGACGGTCCCCGAATGACAGCTAAAAAAAAGTGAGGCTAACTCACCCGGAAGAAGGTTGTGCTGAGTCAAAGATTTCTCGATAACGTATTACAAACTGCTCTTCGTTCTGTCGTCTAATTCTGAACACCGTCTCAAGAAATCATATATCTCAGAGTGAGGTTCAAAATACACGTCCTCTGCAAAGGTAGAATCCCCGGTAAAGACATATGCTATATATATATATGAAAAAGACAGGAAAAAGACTACTATGTGATTTTATAAACCTAAATTACCATTTTCCATATAGTTAGTGGGAACGATGTAGTGGACGTTAAGACAAGGAATCAACTAAGCACCCTCGACATAAATCCAAGTATCCCTCCAAGCCTTGTGGCTCAAAGGGACCTTTAGTAGGGGTCGAAGGCGAGCGGAGAAGTAATGTGATCGACAGACATCTCCTGACCCATTTATAGCATAAAGACAAAGGAAGTCGGGAGCACTGAAGGATCCCTCCATCCCTAGAATATCCCATAAGCAAAGACACCCAAAAAATGTGTTCCATTTGGGGCAGAGTTGGCTAGGGGCTAATCCTATGGTCGCTAGCAGTTCTTGAACAATAGAGGTAACAGGAAGACGAAACCTTCTCTCTAACATAACAACATAGACAGTTACCCACCCAGCCGGGGGACTTTTGAGAACCTCTCCTTCAGCAGGAAGCCGAGTCAAAACAAAAGAAGGAATATTATATTTTCTTCTTATTTCGCCTAAGTCATGCTCGGTCAGCTGTGAAGCATCATCCCAAACAAGTCTCGAACCACTAGTTGTTGCTCGACGACGAGGTCTCTGAGAATAAGTAACCCTCGATGACTCAGCCTGGATCTCGGCTTCATTGTCATAATCGGAATTCATGGGTCGACTACTATGACAAATCAAGGGACAACTATAAGCGAAATGAAAAATTTCGAGAAAAACACGTTTTGAAAGATAGTAAGAAATTGAAGACAAAAGACGTTAAAATATGGTTAATTTTGGAAACAAAAGGAAGTGGCAAGTTTAGAACTTTGAAAAAAAACCAAGAAGCTCACCTTACAGAAAAGAGAAAATGGGAGGACTTAGATGGAGAATAGAAGAAATGAAAGGCATTTATAGGAGTTAGAAAGAGTTGGGAGATCACCAGGACACCAGGTCGCCTCTAAAACACTCAAGTCACCTTGTCATCAAGACTCCGGCAAATCCAAAAACACTCTTAGACTCAACATTACATCGAGAAGTTGAAATCTAAAAGTGGGAGCAACTGTTATGGAAAAAATTAGGCCCGAGAAGTTGGGTTACTTAGAGTGAAGTTGGGTCTGCGAAAGAAGTGGCCCGACAGAGTAAGGCCCAAAGAAATCACCCAAGCCACGCAAGGGGCCCAAGCACGACGGCCCACCTCGGCGCACGCAAGCCAAGCAGCCCGCTCCATGTGCGCGTGCGGGCCAAGCAGCCCAGCTCAAAGCGTGGACGGGCTGCACGACCCGCCTTAGGCGCGCGAGGGCTAAGCAGCCTGCCTCAGAGCGCACAGGTTGCATAGCTCGCCTCAAGGTCGTGGGAGCCGCCTAGCACTCCTCATGCGCGCTTGCCCATCTGGCCACCTCATGTGGGTCGGGTCGACCCGACCCGGTTCGGCCCATTTCACATTTTTTAGCATATCTTGCCTGTTTAACCTCCGTTTTGCGCCCCATTTTTGCCTATGTTCATCATTTTTCTTTATCTATGGCTGGCCCTATTTAGGGCTCGGCCCAAGAAGGAGTATTTACCTAAAATGGAAATACTTACCTAAAAAGTAAGGTATTTACATAAATTAAGATTTATTTTCACCAAAAGTGGTCACCTACCCGCTCCTTATATATATGCAAGTCGGTTGATTACTAGGTAAGTTATTCTAAACCCTAGAGACAACTCCTACCTACACTTTTTGACCTAACTGACTTAGGCATCGGAGGCTACGTGGCTCACACCACACCGATGTCCAGTAAATTATTTATTTGTTTTGCAGGTATTCGTCCCAACGAAATACACATTCACCGTTGATCTCGAATACCAAATTTTGGCATCAACAAAAATCATGACAAGACCGTGTTGGACATATAAATCGCATCCTTCAAGTGGGTATGCGTTGATATACATAGGTTAATTTATTGATGTTCCTAAATAAAGTATATGGTACCGAAAGGGATGGTGACCTGATAGTTTCATTGTTTGATGGTAATCCAGTCTAATACCATAGTCACGGCTTTGATCCCCCGAATCGATATTTAGCTCTATTATCTTCTTCATAGGGTTTGTGATCCCCTTCCAACTTGTACTCAAAAACAATAAATACAGTATATGCTAGTATATCATTTTTTTTAGATTACAATAATTAGAAGTAGGAAATTCGAACCTATGACCTTCTGATCATTAGATATATATTGATACCGTCAAGCTAATACTCTTGTTGGTTATGGTAGTATGTCATTGATATACTTCATTTAGATATATCTAATATATTGATTAGTAATATATCAATAATATACTTTGCATTACTAAAACTGTGACAAAAACTGCTAAAATGTTGCTGCGCTCACGTTGGGCCCTCCCTAGTCAATGATCATTGCTCAACTATATTCTATTATTTATAAACTCGTATTTTACTAAGTTAATTGATTTTAAAGTTCTACGGGTTAAAGTATAACTCACATTTGTAATATTAAAATGAATGGAAATTTATAAGATTAGTTAAATCTAGAAAATAGTTATAAATATGGTCATTTAAAAAATTTTATCATACTTTCTTATAGTAAGAAGGTATTACTGTTCTCAAGTAAATGAGAGCCGAATACCGATTTTTGGAATCGAACTCATAAACATAGTGTTGAACTAGATTACCACTAAATAATGAAACCATCAAATCACCATCTCAATCAATATGTTACATAATCATTAAATAATATGGTCAGTGAATTAACATTATGGATCTATCAAATAAAAGTTAAAAGCTGATATATTTATTAAAAGCTTTTGAAGTATAGTGGTCATGTGAACTAAGTTTTGGGACCTTTTTTTTGGTTTTTTGAACAAAAGTTTTGGGACCTATTTAAAACTAAATAGGACAACGTTTGAGTTTCATTAAAATTAGAGGGCTTTTAGATATTTTTACTTTGCAACTATTTAAAGTTGATGAAATTGAAATTTTGTGGTAAAAAAAATAATACACTTAGGCAATGTGAAATATCAATTCCGTTTATCCCTGAAAATAAATGATTATAGAGGAGTATATAGAAAATAAAATAAGACAAAACTAAAAAAAAAAAAAGAAATAAAATGGCGTAACAGAGAAGTTGAACCAGCTTTGAGCTTCTTAAGTTGGGTCCAATTGTCTGGTTCATGAACGCCGGTCCATGTTGTCCGAGATTAGTTAAATCTAAAAAATATTTGTCAATTTTTAAAAAAATGAACAAATATAGTATTAATATTAATAATAATACTATGAATATTAATACTCATAGTATTATTATTATAAATATATATTAATACGATACTTAATAAAAAACAGCAAATATAATTTTTAATATTAATGAATATTATCACAAATTTTTTAATAGATATTTAGAACACATAATATTGATGTTAATGAAATACAATAATAAAATGTCTTAATCATCAATGATGCAAATACTTAAAAAATAAATTTTAAGTAATTTTAATATATAACTTATCTTCTTATGTCTAGTTAATAATTTAATTTGAACTACATTTTATTTTTCTAATTCTTTTTTAGTTTAAAATAAAATAAAATATAATTTAAATCAGCACATATATAAACATCAAATGAAATGAACTAAACTTTTCAATATAAATTATAGTTTTTATGACGTTGTTTCAAATAAAGGGATCGTTTTTACGAACTGTGTTTTGTTTTAGCAGTTAATTTTTGTTTGCACTACCCAAAAGGTAATTTGCATTATTACCATAGTAAGTATGATTAGAGTGGGAGGTCATTATTTGAATTCTTTTTTTTTCTATGGTTGAACTAAAAAACACTTTTTTTAGGAATTAATTTCCTACCGATTTCCTTGACATCTAAATATGGTAGAGTCAGACGGTATGCCTCATAATATTAGTTGAGGTGCGCAAAAGCTCGCATGAACAGTCACGGATTAAAAAAAAAAACGTCATTCAATCCCATAAAAAATACATCGCATAAAGGTATCAATCGCTTTGTGACTGCCACAAGTACTACACAAGCCGCAAAAACATCCCAATGTACTCTTGAGTTTCAAGAAGAAGGTGATGACTGTATATGTACCTTGTACAACAGTGACAAGATCACGCTTCAATTTGAAGATACAAGAGCCGTTTTGCTTTTTAAAGCGATCCTTTAGATCTAGCAAAATTTCGCAAGCAGAATAGGTGAGCGGAATTCTATATCCAAAATGCTCTTCGAAACTGAATTCAAAATCCACGAGATAACGATGTTGTTATTCCGAGTCTCTATTGATTGAGCAAAGAATCATCAACAGGCTTCTTAATCATTCCGTCCACAACCCTAACTTGTTATGAATCGAACGAGCAAGTGTCATAGACCGACTCCAAGTAATCACATAACTATATTCATCCGTTAAGAGACCAAAAACAATTACCAGATTCGAAGTGTCGTGATGCATTATTAAAAGGTACAGATTGTTACGAAGATAGAGAGACGACTGATGATACAATTGTAGAAGAGAAACCAGTTGCCATAGCAAAGACCTTGGAACAGAAGCCGAAGAAGAGAACGAAGATGCGACAAAATCACAGAGAAAGAAAAAAAAAATGTTGGAATTAAGCAAAATCAAATAGAGGAAATTTTTTACATCTGATACGTCCATTTTACAAGGCCAAATTGGGAAAAAAATAATTCTCTCATTACATTTGCCATTTGGGTTAATATATATATATATACAACCAGAGAGTTGGTTTAATTTATATAAAAGCAAGAGAAAAGAAGAAAACTAACGCTAGGTAAACTTGAACCTATTTATCAAATATAACCGAATGTTACATATCAAACATGTAGTACCCCCAATAAATTTTTTACAAGTGATT